>OY282515.1:77285534-77529446 GCA_958296145.1 Hydrotaea cyrtoneurina
ACCAACTGCACAACGGACTCTCCCGCATACGGGCATTGGCACATTGTGTGTTACTTTGACTTTTTGGCAATTACTTGAGGTTTTGTTGGTTCATTTTTTCTTATTTTGGGGGGAAACCATAAAAATGTCAATGATACAACGTCGTTTTTATTGCTGCTTCTAAAAATAACTGCATAGCTACTGCATACTCAATAAGTTTTTGTTTTAGCTCGAGGTTAACCGCAATTTGCTCGGTTTAACTATAAATACAACTAAGACGAATTTAAAAAAAAAATAAAATATCTGGGCTTCCGGTCCTCATCCATAACGATTCTTTTCGAAATCTCTTTTTACCTGCAGCGAAGCCATTAACTGAGTGCTGGCTATTACCTGAAAGTAAAACAGAAAATTATAAGTTAATTAAGTTAAATTTCATAAGATGTTTATTTTAGTACAAAATATTTTTTCTGTGGAAAAAATCAAGAGAAAATTTTGCCATTTTTTCTATAGAAAAAATGTCATAAAAATTTTGAATTATTATTAAGAAAAAAATTGTCATAAATTATTTGGGTGATTTTTCAAAATTGTTGGGGAAATTTGTATGGTGGCATTTTTAGGTAATTTTTCATCTATTTTTGGGAATTCTTCATTTGGGTAAGAATATTTTTTCTGTGGAAAAAATCAATAGAAAATTTTGCCATTTTTTCTATAGAAAAATTTTAAAAAAAGCTTTGAATTATTATTAAGAACAAATTTGTCATAAATTATTTGGGAGATTTTTCAAAATTGTTGGGGAAATTTGTATGGCGGCATTTTTATGCAATTTTTCATCTACTTTTGGGAATTCTTCAATTGGGTAAGAATGCTTAATTTTCTTAGATTTGAGTAACTTTTCATAGAGCCAATCATTGAACAAGAATTATTTTGACTATCATTTTGTGTAGTTCAAGGATTTGAGTAACTTTTCATAGAGCCAATCAATAAACAAGAATTATTTTGACTATCATTTTGTGTAGTTCAAGGGAATATGAACAAATTATTTCGCTACTCTCTTCGATAGAAAACGTCAACTTGAATTAACTTTTTCGTTGTCATGCAAAACCGATGAGAACTTTGAACACAATCCCAAACTCTCCCACTCTTTCCCCTGAGGTTCCCCAAATCGGTGAACATCTTCATTGTTGTCAGACGTATGAAAGCAGGCATAGCCTGTATCAATATCCACCTCGCTGCTGCCATGACATCTGCCTTAACGCCTTCCAAGGAATTTGGCCAACAGAATTGTTAATTGAATTTAACCCTAAATTCCCGCCCATTTGTTGTGCTTTGTCGATATTGCCATTTGTTTAAATGTGATTTATAGACCATCTGATGACAAGTCGTGTTGGCTGTTTTAATGTCCCTTTCTTTGCACTCCGATTTCAAAGCACAGAAACTACCAAACAATCACACACGTTTTTGGCATTTTCATTTGGGCAAAGACTCCGCTGCCAAATACGACATAACAAAAAGTGTTAAACGTTTCTGGCCCCGTTGTTGTTAACGCTTTCTGCTAGGCCGTTCGAACGGCCGGCCAGTCAGCCGGATTTGATAAATTTCAAAGGAAACATTTAATTGGCCTTTTAAAATGTTAGATATCTTATAATTGACAGTTCGGCAGCCGCTCTGGCAGTTACTTTTTCTTCCTCCAATGGTTGTTCGCTTGGGGTTTTTTTTGCTTTTTTGGAAACGTCGACATTTTAGGTTTGTTATGGATCTCAAAGTCTAGGCATTTTTTTTCTTTTTGTTTAGTTTCAGTGGGTTTTTGTTTTATTGTTTCATTGAGTGGCAGGGGGCGAGCGGCAATACACATAATGAATGTTATAGATCTGTTATCGGATATGACGATGACGCCGATTGTGACGGACGGGTTCATGTTGCTGCGGACCAAAGCATTGAAATCAAATACAAAGGCGATATCCCCGACAACAACTACAACAACAAAACCAGAGGCAGAGCAACAGAAACCCAAAAAGCGATAGAAATCTTTGAAACCAGGTTTTCATTTGATTTTGTTGTGTTGCTCACGGATTCGATATCTGAATTGTGTTAAGGAGATTGTTTATGTTGTTATTGTGTTTCTTTTCTTCTTATTCAGCCAAACTAATTGAAAAACAAAACTTTTGTTTTGGGGAGCGCACGCTATAGATAAGAAAGGTCGTGGTGGGTCAACGTTAGATTGGAGATATTGTTAAAAAAATGTTTTCTAGTAACAATTTCTATGATATTTCATTTTTTTGCAAGAAAATTTGACAACTTTTTTCTGAACAGAAAAAAAGTTTTTTTCAAAAGAAAATTTTATTTTATTTATTTATTTATTAATTACAATAAATAGTAAATTTATATTCTAATTTTGGGTCCAAGGGTTAACCGGGTGACAAAGACCATTTGGCTTGATTTTTGCAGCGACAGACCAAAGCCTCTGGTGGGAATCGAACCCACAACCCCCACGCTGATAAGCAAGCAAACTACCAACTCGCCTACCGGGGCGCTTAGAAAATTTTATATTTCAATATAAAAAACTACGTAGACAAATTTAATGTTTTAAAGAAAATTAATTTTTTTTAATATTTGAATATTTTCATATTGAAAATGTCGTAGAAAATTTAAAATTTTTTTAAATATCAAATATAAATTTTTTTTAAATGAAAATTTACAATTTTTTTAAATTGGAAATTTAAAATTTTGTTAAAAAGAAAATTAAGAATTTTTTAAAAAAAAATTAAAATAGAAAATTTGAAAATTTGAAATTTTTGTAATAGAAGATTGTATTTTTTTTTTTGAGAAAATTTAAATGTTTTTTAGAGAATTTAAAATTTTTTTAAATAAGAAATTTTAAATTTGTTTTAATAGAAAATTTAAAAAATTTTAAATAGAAAATTTACAATTGCTTTTAATAGAAAATTTAGAATTTTTTTAAATAGGAAATTTAAAATTTCTTTTAATAGAAAATTTAGAATGTTTTTAAATAGAAAATTTATATTTTGTTAACAAGAAAATTACGAATTTTTTAAAATAGAAAATTTGAATTTTTCTTAAATAGAAACATTTTTAAATAGAAAATTGTAATTTTTTTTAAAAAATTTAAATCTTTTTAGTGAATTTAAAATTTTTTTAAATAAGAAATTTAAAATTTCTTTTAATAAAATTTTTAGAGAATTTAAAATTTTTATAAATAAGCATATTAAAATTTTGTTTTAATAGACAATTAAAATTTTTTTTTTTATAAAATTTAAATCTTTTTTAGTGAATATAAATTTTTTTAAATAGGAAATTTAAAATTTTTTTAATAAGAAATTTAAAATTTCTTTTAATAGAAAATTTAAAATTTTTTTAAGTAGAAAACTTAAAACATTTTTAAATAGAAAATTTCAAGTTTTTTTTAATTAGAAAATTTAAAATTATTTTGAAATAGAAAATTTATAATTTTTTTAAATAGAGAATTAATTTTTTTTTTTAATTTAGGAAATTTATAATGTTTTTAAATAGAGAATTTAATTTTTTTTTACATTTTTTTAAGCAGAAAACATAAAACTTTTTTAAATAGAAAATATAAAGTTTTGTTGAAATAGAAAATTTGAAATTTTTTTGAAATAGAAAATTTATTATTTTTTTTAAATACAGAATATAAATTCTATTAAAATAGGAAACTTCTTTGAATTTTTTCTTTGTGCATTTTTTACTATTACAACTTATTATAATAGAAATTCTGTTGGTATCGACATTATTATTTATCGAAAATCAACCTTTCTTATTTTTCAAACAATTTTGTAGAGAGTTTACTCATATTTATTTTTTATTTATCGCAACTGTTTTTTTATTTTTCGAAAATCGACCATTTTATTTATCGGATTTCCTCCACGATTATTATTATTGAAATTAATATCGAGTTTTTTATCGAAAATGTTATCGAATTTATTATTTATCGCAAATCATTCATTCTTAATTATTAAACAATGTTTTGCATATTTTACATTTATATATATTTCGGTATAGAGTTGCCATAGAATATTAAAAATAATTTTTCTATTAATCGATATGTTTGCTCTGTGACTCCATTTAGTGTAACTTTCAAGTCTTGCTGACATCCCCTTTTAGTTTTGTTTTATGCTTGTCTTGCTGTGTTTATGCTGCCTGCCAATTCAAGTGACGTTGACTTTCAAAAGTTTTCACATTGTATTTCATTTGATAATTTATTGCAGTTCTTTTTCAATTGTACAACACTACGAACCCATAAAGGTTTCCAATATTTGATAATTCGCCTTGTGTTTGCTGTAGTGTTGAGTTAGTTTCTGTTTGTTTGTTTTTTTGTTGTTGTTTTCTGCACAAAAACGAAAATAAAATCAAACATGCAAACAGTAGCCGTCGTTGATATTAAATGTCAGTGATTTATGGCTTTTCAGTATGAAAAACTTCACAAACTCAAGCCCTCGCTACCCCGCAGTCCTCCTCACAGCCGCCTATTGCTTCAACGCGCTGATTATTTAATTTATGGAGCGAAAAAATAAAAACGCTTAAAATAGTCATCGTTGAAAGAAGCTATTTGGATTGTAATCAAATCTCCGCTTTTCGTGTGTTGAACTAAAAATAACTCTTGTTTTGTGTGTCGTTTTAGCGCTTTTACCCGTTTTCCAACCGTATGCACTGGTCGGTAAGCGGGTCTTTTGACAAAGGTCCAAAGTACTTGCAGAGTCCGATGACATGTATGAAGAAATCATTAAAATCAGTTTATTTTATTTTTGTCATTTGTTTTGTCGTCATTTACCTTTTTTTTAGATGCCAGCGTTTTTGTTGTTGCTTAATTTGAAGTAGCAAACTTTATGGCGTAATAGAAAAATAATGAAATACACAGATCAGCAGAATTTCTTTGGACTGGTCGATGGTTTCCAAGAACTTAAGAAGAGTATTTCAAAAAATACAAATGTGTTGAAAAGAGCATGTGAGATTTTTGAATAAGCAGAAAATCTGATACTTTGGAAGATAGTCTCTGAAGAAACACCGGAGTTAGTGACGTCTTTTGCAATTTGTCATCAGCTTCCGACCATTTTCCATATTTCAGTAATAATGGGGTATTTGGTCTAATGTTGAGGTATCCGTGTTTGCGTATTTTTTACGCTTTGTCAATTTATCGAAAATGATATCGACTTTTTTTATTTATCCGAAAAGTGTGGACTTGGTTCGTTTATCGACAGTTGTATCGACTTTTGTTCTTTATCAAAAATGTATTTTTCTTTTAATTAATCGAAAATTTGGTCGTAATTATTTTTTCAAAAATGGCATTTTTTTATTTATCGAAAATTTTAAAGATCATATAATTGCAATAATTTAGGGAAACAGGATCCCTGATTACATTCCTTTCTAACATATTCCCGATATTTTTTAGTATTTATCGAAAATGGGGCTACTTTTGTTCATTTATCGACCGTGTTATTGACTTTTATTATTTATCGACAAATGGTACTGATTTCTTCGTAATGTTCATTGGAAATTGGTTATTTATCGAAACTTAGAATTTTTGTTTTTTTTTTTTATCGAAAATTTTGTCCATTTTATGTTTATCGAAAATTTAGTTGACTTTTTATTAACCGGAAACTCGTTGGATAGCATTTCTAGTAAAACAAATTACATTGATTTGACATATCGATAATTTGTCAGATTATAAAATTCCTAAAATCGACTTTTAAGGGTTAACGAAAATATTATCAACGTTTCTTATTTATCGAAAAGTTTGTAGACTTTTCAGTTTATTGATATTTTAGTTGGCATTTATTACTTATCGAAATTCTAATCGACTTTTTTATTTATCGTAAATGTATTTGAGTATTTTATTATTGATATATAAAGTTAGTGAGGGGTTTTCTTGTCGAAATGTCATTTTTCATTAATCGGAAATTTGTCAGATTTGGTAGTATAACTTGATTTGTAATTATGTTGTAGACCATTTTAGTATCGATAACAATGATTTTTTTATATATCGTCAATAATAATCGACTCTTATTATTTATCGATATTTTAATTTTTTAATAGTTATTGAAATTTAGTTGTGTTTTCCATTAATCGAATATGTAGCTAACTTGTTATTAAGCGAAAAGTTAATTTTTATTATTAAATATATACGGAAAATATGGCAACGCTTGCGTTGGTACGAACTTCACCATCCCAGTCGTTGTACTTTTCTTCAATCACTTTAATTTGTTCTTTATCGGCCCTTAAATTGAAACAGTTTCACTTATCCCCTTTTAATTGAATCATTATTTTCAACTTGAGCCTGGCTGAGACTTAATAATGCCAACAGATGTCGCTCCATTGTCATATTTAAATAAAATCCCTACGATGTGTACTGGCCGCTGCCATGCCACATAAATTCAATTCAAATTAATGAAGGGTGAGTTTTTTTTTTTGCTGTTTTAAAAATATTGAAAAATAACAAACTGCAAATAGAATTGAAGATTTATTTCGTTTCGAGATTCGTTGATTTTTCCTGTTTTTTTGTTTCTTTCTTCACTACCACTTGTCGTCAACGCTTTCGTCTTTGTTTTGTTTGGCCAGCACAGTGAAATGTAGCGTAAAGACAACGCCGAAGCGATAGAAAAACTTGATTTTCATTCGACTTATTTTATCATTTGTCTCACTTGAATGCATAACATGGAGGCCAGCACAGCACTGCTTACATTTCAGTCTCCTGCTTTGCTTTTGCCCTGAACTTCGGCGTCCTTGGACGGTTCATGGCTGGCCATGTAAAATGTAATACGGAAGGAAGGATGTATTCATCGCTTTTTTTCCGTCTGTCTGTCTGTCGGCCTTCGTTTGGCAATAACCCCACAGTCAAATAGCCATCCATTCAACCCAACCGAAACGAACCGAACCGTACCGTTTGGTAGCAAACCAAGCCGTCTGTCATCCAGTAGCCACGACTGCCATCACTTTGGCTAGCTACTGGCCTGTCGGACGGAAGCCAGAGCTTACAGAATGACAAAACGAAATCATCATCAGCAACATAAGGAAGGAAAGCATTTGTTTTTTTTTTGTCTGTGATGACATTTGCTTGCTGCTACTATTCAATTTACCAACAGCGAGCTTTGGCATTTAATGCAAATGTCATTTTATATTATTATAAAATAATTTTCATAGCAATGCAAGCCAGGATGGGGCTGGTGGAGGCAGGAAACAACCATGACAACAAGAAATGAATCTAATGATTATTATGAACAATACTCAGACTATAGAACCAAGTGAGCAACGATGAACTTTTGTAATAGTGGAATGATTGCTGCTTGATAGTATCGGTGGGAGGCGGCAAGGACCCACTGCAAGTGGTCTGATTAAACAAAAGAATGAATTTATTTCGATGGCAATGATTGAGGAATTAATTCAGTCTTTACAATTGGCAAGCAAATGAAATGAATAGCCAGTTAAGGGAGTCTTATTTAATATTAAATTAGGGTAATTAACAAAAAGGAAATGGAGAGGACAAGCGAATATATGGCATAGGGTGTCCTTGTATGTGAAATCATTGGACCATACTTCTTAGAAGACGATCATGGCCGCCACAGTCAATGGTTCAAGGTATCGTTAGTGAATATAGGGGTTCTTTTTTTTTAAAGTTAATTGTTTACAGAAATTTCCTAAAATATCGTCATATTCCAGAAAAAGATCAGCTAATGATTTCAAAAATATTTACAAATATATTTTTAGAGTTTAAAAATAACTTTTGTTTGTGGCAAAATTGATCAAGTATTGAAAATATTTTGCATGTGTCAGTGTGCTTAAATCTAAATAACGGGTGTTTGTTTTAGACGTATGGAGTTGGTCTTGCTGTCACTTGATTTACGCTCAATTTGGTTTGCCATTTCATAACGGATAGACTTACTAGGGAACAACGTTTGCAAATCGTTATTCGGTTCGTGCGAAGCATGGCGATTTTCACAATAAAATTTGTTCAGCAATGAAATTCAATGGGTTTCAATGGGTTGGTTAAAAAACAAAATTGTTGCATTGGGAGTAATGAAAAGCCAGAGGCAATTGTTGAGACGCCGTTACATCCTCAAAAAGTCACTGTTTGGTGTTCTCCATAGGCAGAGGAAATCATTGGTCCATATTTCTATCGCAGCTCACAACTCTTTGTGGGTTAATTGTTAATTGTCCGAAAGTCTAGCTTTAATTTGATGCCACACTCGTTTCGATACCTTAGTTCTTTGCTGAAATATTTGACAAATAGTTCCAAAGGACTTTCAAATTTCTAATTATGAAAAATAAATTTCGAGAGTGACCCATTAGATACAAAATAAATACTGTGAAAATTATCGCAGCTCATAACTCTTTGTGGGTTAATTGTAGTCCGAAAGTCTAGCTTTAATTTGATGCCACACTCGTTTCGATAGCTTAGTTCTTTGCTGAAATATTCGCCAAATAGTTTCAAGGGACTTTCGAATCTCTTATTTTGGCAAACCTCATTTTCTAAACCCAATCTCTCCCAAACTATTTGTTCAATCTGAAAAATTAAAGCACCGTCTTGTTTAGATTAAGTTCAGCTATAAATGAGCAAAATTTCAACAAAATCTTTTTTTTTTTTTCAAAAAAATCTCAAATTTTGATTGCGATATATCGCAATAGCAATCAAGCAAACTCGGTCAAGGTGGTGTAAACTCAGTGCATTATTTGGATGACATAAGTCCGAGTGGTAGTAGGAGGCGGTTGATTATTTCTATAAATAGAATAATTACTATTTCTGGGAAATTGACGCTGCGAATGTATTCGAAATTAGAATTAAATTTCTGTATGCAAATGTTTGCGGCTGACCCACGATATCGTACGAAAATCTATGCCAACGAAAGCCAGTCACTGGGTGTCACATAAAAAGGCAACCCACTAACTCGGGAGTGAAATGTTGAAAGGTGCTTTCGTTCGCTTTGTCGTTCTGGTCACTGTTGGTAGGACGCAATCGTGGGTTACTAATATATCTTCTTCTTAATATATATTTACCCTCGACACTGATTCACTGATTCACTGATACACGGATACACTGATTCACTGACTCTGTCACGCAGTACGTAGGAATTTAAATAGGCATTCTATAATTTTCTATAAATAATAATATTAAAAAAAATATTATTTTTTTTTGTACAGAAATTGTGTTTTCCCCAAATTTTTTTTTACCAAATTTTTTTTTTACAAAAGTTTTTTTTCAACAAAAATTTTGTTTTGTACAAAAATTTTTTTTTACAAACTTTTTTTTCCAAATTTTTTTTTTCCACAAATTTTTTTTTTCCAGAAAAATTTTTTTTTCAGCAAAATTTGTTTTTTTGAACAAAATTTTTTTTTGAACAAAAATTTTTTTTTTCAAGAACACATTTTTTTTTCAACTCAAATTTTTTTTTTCCAAAAATTTTTTTTTTTCAACAAAATTTTTTTTCCATATTTCAACGGGCGCCATTGGCTCATTACAACTTACTAGTTATTATGTAGTTCGCAAAACAAAACCAATGACTACTTGGTAGACACTGGTACAACGGGTGGAAGTTTTGGCCTAAATCAGGCACCCACTGCCCTGGCCCAGCAGGTTCCCACTACTGTTTCACTTTTACACCATTCCCTATCTTCAATGTTTCCCAAGACAGTGTTGCCGTTTAAACTCCCAACTTGGCAGCACTCACAATTGTCATTCCCTTGATTTTTAACATCTTCCGCATTAATGTGAACATAATGATTATTTTTATTTTTTATTGGACTCAATTGTAAGTCAAAACGTAACCAAGTCTGTCACTCCCATTCATTGCAATGAGGATTTTCCCTTTTTCGTGACAATCTTGGCCTCCACGGCTGCCGAAATCAAATGTTTTTTATCCGTGAATACCTTAAACGCGGCGGCGAATGCCATTTCCGGTGTATGCGGTGGCAAATAATCGGGATTTAGGGAAAAATGCTTAATAGTATAGGTGATATTCTATTAAGCAAAAAAAATCAAAAACAAAAATCCTTTAAGTACTTCACCACCTTGATATTTCCAGGCAACTTACCGCCTTCAAGGGACAGCCATCGGGAAAATTGCCGCCGGAGAGTAACTTTTTCAGAATGGCCGCCACAAAGGGATTCGGCGCCTTATAGTTGGACAGCTGGCAGCCATTGGCGCGAAATTTCATTAGTTGCAATTGCGAATTGCCGGGAATTTGTACGCGCACATCTACCGTCAATTGTGGAATTACCTTTTTGAACCAAATGTTGACCGACAAATAGTTGCCACGATTACGCGGCTCCTCCATGATGGGACAAGTAAAGTCACCGACATATTCCGGGCTGCCGATGGAACAATTTGCTGTGGCAAACACAATATCAAAGTCACGCTGCGGTTAAATGAATGTCACATGAAACAAGAATTTAGGCATTTAGGCAAAAACCTACCACAGCCTGACATATTTGCAGAGCCAGAAGACTTACGACCAGCTGGCAATGCATTCCCGTTCCCAGTTCCATTTGAATGTCTGTCACTGCTGCAACTAAACACTGACTTTACCCACAGAACTGGGCGTTGGGTCTCGCTAACGTTTTTGCGCTGCGTACATTTCTAATTGATTTCAAATTGACATTTAATTGCTTTATTTAGGCCATGCCATAATTATGATACCACACCAATTACCCGGCCGTTTGCCGTGTTGTCACATTTCGTTTGTCATGCGGTGACCGCACATTGATCTTGAGTCACTGACTCGGTAATTGTTTTCGATGTTACATAATTGTATTTTAATTGTTTGTTCTTGCGGTTCATGATTTGATTGAAATACGGAAGCGCGCCCTGTTGTCAGATTTCGTGTGTGAGCGAGAGACGGAACCCTCCTCATATCTCGTTTTGCGTGTGTCACTTTCGTATGTCAGCGACATTCTTTTGTGTAAATAATAATTGTTAGATGACTTTGTCTTAAAAATAATAAAAAAATATTGATTGGAAATTGAGGTGGAAAAAATGTGTAAATGTGGAAATTTGAAATGAATTCCAAATGTAATTGAAGAATATGTACCAGAAATTTGGAATTGTTTTGACGACTTTTTCAGATGATTCTGACTTAGTGATGCGAAGAATAAAACCCGTGCAAGTCGCTCAAGAACAACTGAGAATATTGCTGCTGTAGTCCAAAGTGTTGAAGAAAACCCCGGCTTTGTCCATTTCTCGTAGTTCTTTGGGGAATTGGGCATTCCACAAACGTCATTACACCATATTTTGCATAAAGGCTTGGGTCTTAAGGCTTATAAAGTTCAGTTAACACCAGAGCTCAAGCCGGCCGATCATCAACAATGTCGTGTCTTTGCTAATTGGGTCGTTGAAATGCCTGAAAATGATCCGAAATTCCATCGAAAAATCATCTTGACTGATGAGGCCCATTTTCACCTCGGTGGCTACGTCAACAAGCAAAATTTTGGCGCATCTGGTACTCAGAAAACCCTTTAAATACCAAAATAACACCTCTTGTTGGAAATTCCTGTATTTCGGGGATTTGGCATTGGTTAATTTCACAGTAATTGTTTGGGGGATTTTTACCGAATTATTGGGAATATTTTCCTATTGGCCTTTTGGGGGAATTTTTTATTTATTTTGGGGAATTCTTCATTTTATTTTTGGGGGAATTTGGTGTATTTGTCATAGAGCCGCTCAAATGCATGAAAGACACAGTTCGACCAGGTCAAAATATAAAATTTAAGTTTTTCCAATTTCAAAATCAAAGAAAAGGTGAAAATTTATAAATTAAAAATCGTAAATTTTTTAAAATGCAATATGAGTTATAGAGTTCACCAAATTTCCACCGTTAACCAAATTTCCACCGCAAAAAAATTTTAGTTGTTTATAGTAAAAAATTTACCCTAGTTTGACCTAAATGCGGCACGTGCTGACATTGTCCGATTTGGCTCAAATTTTCCGCATTTAAGAATGACACCATGTGCCAAAATAAGCCGACCAGCACTCCTTGAAATTAAAAAAAAAAAAAAAAAACTGCCCCTCTAATGAACAATCACGCCATATTGTGTAAAATAAAGCTAGCAACAAAAAAATTGTTTTCCCCCTTAAATCAAAAAAAATACAAAAAGTAATCAACTCAGGTAATATTTTTTTAAAATATATCTATTGGTGAGTTTTTTACTGTTAAGACCTTAAAAAAAATCGCCCACTCCCTGCATGCAATACATTTTTTTCGAAACTCAAAAATGTTTACCTGGTCAAAAGTTACCGACTTTTGACCGATGGCAATGAACACTGGACCACTGTGCGCCGCCATAGCATTCGGTCGCAACGACTATGACCCTCGCTGTTGGTTTCTTTTTTCCACTTCTGAAAATATTTCAGGTTTTTTCTGTAGGCTTTCCGGAATTTCTGTAATTTGAAAATAAAGGCCTGTCCAGCGTTATTACGAGTACGTTTTTTCTTTCCTTTTTTTTTTGTTGGCTGTGTGTTATTTAACAACTAGAAATAAATACGAAAAATAAACATTAACTTTGATTTAATTTCCACGTAAACACCACATAAAGTCGGTTTTTATTTCTTCTGTGCCTATATATATACGCAAGTATATATTTATATATATTTTTTTTTTATTATGTTGACTTTTCATGGTAATTTTTGTGATTTTTATGATTTTTTTTCTGTTCGGCGCTCTTTTTTTAGCCGAACGTGGCGAAGCATAAAAAGAGCCCAAAACAAACGTGCTTAAAAAGTTCAAAGACTCGTGTTGTTGGGATTGGGTAGTTGTTGTTGGTTATTGTTGAAAAATTAACAACAACAACAACAACAACGACAGAAACAAATTTCGGTATGGCAAAAGTCACACGAACAAAGATCTTGGATATCATTCATGTTAAACAATGTGTAAAACATTGTATGAAATTACAGGAAATTATGGTTAAATTTGTGAAGAAACCAACAAAAAACAGACGGATATAAAGGGTGACCCAATAAAAGTAGACGAATTTAAACTTATGGCATTTTTTTTCTTTAAATTTTTGACAGTGGTTGTCTAGGATTTTCAATAAATGTGCACGATTGAAATAAGTGGAGTTTTTTTTTGTTTGACCCCAATAGATTAGAGTGCCCCAATAATAGTGCACGATTTTTTTCTCTTTATATTCGTTTGTTAGGTGTGGCATTTGGTTATTACAAATAAATAAATTATCATTTCCCGTTCATTAAAAATATGTTTTTTCTTCTTCTAGTTTTAAATAAAATCGTGCACTTCTTTTGTTTTGCGGTCACCCTTTAGATGCGGGCCAACGTGTGTATACCTACGTATACGTGAGGTAATTATAACGAATCATAAAGTAATGAAGTTAATGAATGAATGCATGAATGATTGCTGCGACGCCATTGTGAGTGTGAAAAATACGCAAAAAGTGCAAAGTTCATAAAAAAAAAAACAAATAACCGAATTGAGTTATTGTGTGAGTTTGTGAATGTCGAGGTAACAGAAAAAAAAACGTGATTTTATTTTAACACTTGCGTGAACTACTACTTTGTGGTTTAAGGCAAATAATGAAACGGTGAACTTGGCATCACTGAACCACAATTTTGAAATATCAGAAATGTGTTTCCCCAGGCAACAATTCGCAAAAGTTAAAATAACTACAGTAAATTAACTAAACTATATATTGCCTACAGTGCGTTTTGAGAATGGGAGTTTGCATTGAAAATAAAGGTAGTATAAGAACTTGGCAGCACTTTTACACTGCATTACAATTTCAGTGATACGAATTTTTTAAAATTTCATTTTAAACATTTTTAATTTTATTAAACTTAATTATTTTGACTTGAAAACGCCTGTTCCGAATTTGTTGTTGAAATAAAAAATAAAATAAAATAAAATAAAATAAAATAAAATAAAATAAAATAAAACAAAATAAAATAAAATAAAATTAAATTAAATTAAATTAAATTAAATTAAATTAAATTAAATTAAATTAAATTAAATAAAATAAAATAAAATAAAATAAAATAAAATAAAATAAAATAAAATAAAATAAAAAATAAAAAATTAAAAATAAAAATAAAAAATAAAAAATAAAAAATTAAAAATTAAAAATAAAAAATAAAAAATAAAAAATAAAAAATAAAAAATAAAAAATAAAAAATAAAAAATAAAAAATAAAAAATAAAAAATAAAAAATAAAAAATAAAAAATAAAAAATAAAAAATAAAAAATAAAAAATAAAAAATAAAAAATAAAAAATAAAAAATAAAAAATAAAAAATAAAAAATAAAAAATAAAAAATAAAAAATAAAAAATAAAAAATAAAAAATAAAAAATAAAAAATAAAAAATAAAAAATAAAAAATAGGCGCCCCGGTAGGCGAGTTGGTAGCGTGCTTGCCTATCAGCGTGGGGGTTGTGGGTTCGATTCCCACCAGAGGCTTTGGTCTGTCGCTGCAAAAATCTAAACATATGGTCTTTGTCACGCGGTTTACCCTTGGACCCAAAATTAGAATATAAATTTACTTTGTATTGTAATTAATAATAAATAAATAAAAAAAATAAAAAATAAAAAAATAAAAAATAAAAAATAAAAAATAAAAAATAAAAAATAATTAGAATCTCAATGTAATTGAAGCCACATTTTTAAAAAATACCATTTTGCCGTTAAGGTTCAAATTATCATATGCCTCATGGTTTCTGGGAAGATTCCATAATTGCTAGCGGTTTCAGGAAGATATATAAGCTAAGCCCCTATTTATATTGTCTTTTCACTTCCCAAAAATGATAACAACTCCTCACATTTTAACTATTCAATGCTTAGAAAATATTTTTTCTGTGCGATAAAGTCTGTATTCAATCGGCACAAATATGTATGTCCTAACAAGAACTTATGTTCATAATATTTTCCTTTCTGGAAAACTCTTTAAATTAAAACCCATTTTTTCAGAGCTCTGCTCGGTCTTAAGCAAATACCACAAACAATGTGTAAACTGTTGAGATTCCGCCAAAAAAAAAAAAAACCTTTGAACTGAAACTTACCCATTTCTTGTGTGCTTTTACTTTTCCCACCCCCATTATGCTAACGAAATTTACCTGCAAAGAAACACAAAAGATGAAAACAAATTTATTATTATTTTTTCATATTTTTATTATGGGAAGGAAAACAAAAAACACTGCAATTGCTAAATTATTTGTAAAGTGCAATGAAATCTGTGACCTAAATTTCTGATACTGTTTGGAATATATGAGGGACAAAGTTTGTAGAGGTCAACAACAACTGAAATGTGAGCTAAGACTGGCTGCGAAAGGTGGCCAAGCAACTAATAATGTTTTGGGATCACAACAATTATTAGTGCTATGAATTTTTTTGAAAATGATTTGTAATTATTTTTTAATTTTAATAAATAATTTAATTAAAGGATTTAAAAATAATTGCTTCTCCACACGATAAATCGTTCCCCTTTTTTTTTGTATTGTCATATACAATTTGCATGCTACACCGTTGATCGCCCAGCTTTGCCTCGGTAGAGTGTCTCCATCACCCTACCTCCCAGAGCCTCCTCGGATATCATTACACCAAGAAAATATTATTTTTTTTTTAATTAAAATGCTGAAACTCTCACTCTATGCAAAGTGAAGTGAGTGGAGTGGTGTGACATGTTTTCCATCCGTTCTTTCTTTCTTTTGGAGTTGTTACATGTGATAAGAGGTGGGGTGGGACGCATGCATGGTGTACTCAATGCGGCAGATTGTGCTAGGGAAGTAATTAAAAAAAGTCAATTACTTGTAACATACATTTGAATGTACGGTGCCACAGTAATGACGATGTGTTTGAAATTTCGCAAGGGGATATGCCGAAACCACCTGCCCCCGCCGTCATTCCAGCGCTTGGCTTGCGATGAAAGTGGGTGACTTTATTGTTTTTGATTTTGTTTTGAGCACTGCGAATATGATGACTCTGCCCTCTTAATTATATTTATAATTATGGCATGGAGTTGAATGGGTGAAGGGGGGAGGAAGAGGTTATGTTACACAAAAAAAAAATGAAGTATGTACTAAGAGTTGTTTAAAGTCGGTATCGCGAGATGTTAATCATTGTGATGGAACCAACAGATGAATATGATCGAAGAAAAGGAAGAGCAGAGGAGAAAAGAGTTATGAACGCTCAATATTTTTTTCTAAAATTAAAAACATTCAAAGATAGAGAAAAATAAAATATTGTAAAGTGAAATCTTTGAATTTCATTTCTAATAAAAAAAAAAAAAAATTTATTTAATATCGATATAAATTTCTGATATTTTTGCGACATGACGGACCAAAAAATTTTTTTTTTTTAGAACTGGTTCTGATATAAAATTCTGACATTTCTGCAATATGAGGGACCAAAACTAAAATAATTTTTTTTTTTTTTTGAATTGGTTCAGTTATAAATTTCTGATATTTGTTCAATATGATGGACAAAAAAAATGTTTTTTTACTATTGAAACACAAAAAAGTTCCTTTAAAAAGTAAGAAATAAAATTATTTCTTTTTAATTTTTTTGATTTTAAGTTTTAAACACAAAAAAGGTTCCGTTACAGATTTAGATTTTTTTTATTTAATTCCAATATAAATTTCTGACATTTCTGCAATATGAGGGACCAAAAGTAAAATAATTTCTTTGGAATTGGTTCAGATATAAATTTCTGATATTTTTTCAATATGATGAACAAAAATTTTTTTTTTTAACTATTTCTGATATAAAAGATTTTTGCAATATGGGAACCAAAAATGAAAAAAAATAATATTTTGTTTTTTGAACTGGTTCTGATATAAAATTCTAACATGTTTGCAGTCTGAGGGACCAAAAGTAAGAAAATAAAATTATTTCTTTTTAATTTTTTTGATTTTAAGTTTTAAACACAAAAAGGTTCCTTTACAGATTTTGATTTTTTTTTATTTAATTCCGATATAAAATTCTGACATTTTTGCAATATGAGGGACCAAAAGTAAAATAAATTTTTTTTTTTTGGAATTGGTTCAGATATAAATTTCGGAAATTTTTGCAGTATAATGGACAAAAAAAATGTTTTGTAACTATTTCTGATATAAAACATTTTTGCAATATGGGAACGAAAAATGAAATTTTTTTTTTTTTTTAGAACTGGTTCTGATATGAAATTCTAACATGTTTGCAGTCTGAGCGACCAAATTAGGGACCAAAAGTAAAAAAATTAAATTATTTCTTTTTAATTTTTTTGATTTTAAGTTTGAAACACAAAAAGGTTCCGTTAAAAAGTAACAAAATAAAATTATTTGTTTTTAATTTTTTGGATTTTAAGTTTTAAACACAAGTAAATAAATAAAATTATTTCTTTTTAATTTTTTTGATTTTAAGTTTCAAACACAAAAAGGTTCCTTTAAAAAGTAAAAAAATAAAATTAATTCTTTTTAATTTTTTTGATTTTAAGTTTGAAACACAAAAAGGTTCCTTTAAAAAGTAAAAAAATAAAATTAACTCTTATTAATTTTTTTGATTTTAAGTTTGAAACACAAAAAGGTTCCTTTAAAAAGTAAAAAAATAAAATTATTTCTTTTTAATTTTTTTGATTTTAAGTTTTAAACACAAAAAGGTTCATTTAAAGATTTAGGAGGGAAACTAAATAAAAGGTATTTAAGAAAACCGTTTTTGCAATTAAAATTTTTTTTTATTTCATCTCTATCTCTATCATCTATAAAAAAATGTACTAAATTATTAAACAACGGATTTTCCTGATTTTAAAACGGAATCTGCTGGAAGCAAAATATTTTGGGTGAGAGGATAAAATCCGTTTTCTCTTAAGATCAAATAATATTTATGGTTTAAAAACAAAACTTATCCTTCAAAGGACAAAATTAAGAAGAAGAAAAAACCGGATATACGATTAAACGTATCAAAATGAATTAAAAAAAAAAAAAAAAAAAAAAAAAAAAAAAAAATTACAATAAAAATTTTAAGCCTTAATATATTCAAATTCATTAAAAGCAAAGCTTTACTACAATTTATTGATACATTTTTTAAAAATTATATCGAAGAAATCGGACTTCTTATTTTCGAGTTTCGACCATTTTAGTACTCAGGGGAATGTTTTTTGTTGTTGCTTTGTGTTATTAATGTTTGTCGGTGTGGATATGTACAAGTTATTTTTTTAAATATAAAAAAACCCGGGTTTTTTAAAAAACCGGTTATTACGGGTAAGTATTCTATTTAGCCTTATGCGTATATATATGGATTTATATATATTTTAAGCACTTATTGTCTACAACCTGGAAAGCATTTAAAACACGGTACTAAGCGGCACGCGTAACCTCTTCAATTTTTTTGAAGTTTTCTTATTTTGCACTTTAATATCACAGACATTCAGTCGAAACAGATATTGTTTTCTAGTTAATTTTAAGGTATAATTAGACTATCGGAAATTGTGTCAAATGTTGAAGTTGTTTGTCCGATCAGATTATCAAGGAGAAATGGTGGACTGAAGTTGTTGTATTTTCAACAACAACAACAAAAACGCTATTCATGTTTCTAATGAAGAGTGACAGGTTGGAGATTCCTGATAATAATGGAATATTTATAAAAGAATTTAAAAGTTCCAAAACAGGTCTAATGGAATAAGAATGCCGGATAATTGAATGTGACATTGAAAATATTTGCCAAGTATTGAAATGTGCCCACAATAGATCGCACCACTTTTTATGATTCCCCCGAATATGGGACAAATTATGCACTCAAACTACGATTAATCATAATGTCCACAATCTAATCTTGAGACGATATTTATGACATTTAAACAACAGAAATAGCAAAAGAATCTTTGCGAAAAAAAAAGAGAACAACATTTTTTTGTTTATATTCGCATTTCTCCGCCATATGGTCGAGTTTTACGATGCCTCATTCATAAAGTCCATAAAAATCGATTACCATTTCAAGCAATCGGTTTCAGTAAACCGGGCCACTTGACTACATTAAAAATAAAACATAAAACCATAATTAAATGTCATATATTGGAAATAATAATTTGGATTTCATTGCAATCGCTTGCAATTACTTTTATACTCCTGCAACATTTTATTAACAATTGACTGATGTGTTTTTATTTTACAATGTGTCTGTCTGAATGTTTTTTTCTATGATTTTAATTTGAGATATTAATTAAATAACTGCAAAAAACGACAGTTAGCAACACTACCCACATCTGTACAGACATATCGTTTTCTACCGTTAAACCGCCAATTAAATTGTAATCACCGTTAATTATAAATGACAAACGAATAGTTTATATTTAAAAAACATAAATTACCTGAATTAATTTCCGTTTTTGTTTTAATATATATTTTTTTAAAATAAATTTGCTGTAGAGGGTAATAGATGATGTAAACTAAAAAGTATCGATGTTTCTTCGACTCAACTGTCCAAACAGTAGTAGACTAGCGACTATTGAACTTTATCCAACGGAAATGTATCCGTATATATAATGGATTCAATAGAAAATATTATATTTTTTTAACATTTACCAATAGGTTGTTTTGTCAGTGATGACACTTTGTTTACCCCCCCCCCCCAGAAACGAATACTCTGAAGAAAATGCACTCTTGCACTTGTGATCTGTGACGTCACTGTGAGCCGCCTCAAACCTTTTCAAGGAGAGTTTCAATTGTTAAAGAAAATTGTTGTTGTTTTTTTTCTTCGAAATTTACTTCAAATATTTGTTGTTGTCTTTTTTTCCTATTTGCTGTTTGTTTGCCTGCCTTTTAACATGTTTACCAATATTCTGTAGGCTTTTTGTTGTTGTTGGTTCTTTCTTTGTTTTGATTTCTTTCGTTGGGCATGTTCCATTTCTTACTTAAGAGCACACGTTTTTATTTTCTCTGTTTGATATTGACTTTTATTGTTGCCTTGTACGCCCCTCCCCCACAGTTTATTATGTTTTCTTGGGGTAAATATAAATACACGCTACACGTGACAAAGAAGGTTTACGCTACCGAGAATGGATGGTGGTGGTGGCAATGAAGATAGACAAAGATGTGAAAAATGGCCCTAATTCAATAATGAAGAAACGCCCCAAATATGGGGCGACTTTTCATTATGAATTGCATCACCGCCACCTAAAATGTGAAAAAAAAACTTTCCCAATTTAAAATGCAAAAAACTCTAAAAAAAAGTGCAAAATTAATATAACACTCCTAATTTTTTTTAAATGTAATGCCAATGCCCCAACAATTGAACAATGACAAAATACCCAATTTTTCAATCGATTTTTTTTGATAATGTTGTTTTTGGGGTTTTTTTCCCATAATATTTGGGTAGTTTTTCATAAATTGTTTGGCAGATTTTTCCATTTTTTTTTTGGACTTTTCGGGGAGTTTTCCATTTATTTTGGGGAATTCTTAATTTGGGAAATTTTTCCCATTTTTTTTTTTCAGATTTTTCATTATAAAATCTTTCCCAAATTGTATGAGGTTTTTTTTGGTAAATTCATTTGAGATCATTTTTCATAAAGAACTAGATTTTGAGTTTGCAGACGTACTACAAGTCGTGAAATGTTGTCTGGCCTCTAGAATACAAAATGCATAGAGAGTTTGACATAGAGAAATCAGGAGACTGCAATCTGAAATACGAATACACCACTTTAGGTATCATTTTCTAGGTGGAGATGAATTGTTTCCAATAGTGTCTCATCGATTCTGCTATTACCGTCACTATTTCATCCCCCCCACCTTATTGTAACAATGTTTGTCCACACAGTCTATTGATTTTTTTTTTTTGGTTCGAAAAAATTAGAGTGCGTGCATGTCTGTCTGTCCGTCGTCACAGAGTTGTCTGCCGGTACTCATGTTGTTTTTGTAACAAAACATAAATATACAACAAGAAAAACAACCCTAATTAAAAATGTCTGTTTATCAAAAGACAACAACAACAACAGCATAGCACAGCAACAATATCAATAAAAGCCAATAACAAATATAAGCGATTGTTATTATTGATATACTGTCAAATTTGTTGTCTGTACAATCTTCCATATTTATGATGCTGTCAACTTTTGTTGTTCGCCTATTTTTGTTTGCCTTACCGAAGTCGCCGAAGTGTTACATGTCGGTAATCATGGGCCATGATGTACAGACATACCTCTGTATGTTGTTGTCTTTTGTTTTATAACCAGCACTAGGGTAGATCGACATGCAGTAATTTTGCTGGGGAATTCTAAGAGGGATAAATTATCCCGAAAAACGATTGGTTGATTGGTTGGAAGAGGTTGCAGGGGGAATTATTAGAGACATATTATGTATGTACTAAATGGGACATTTGTGGGACCATTATTGAGAAATTTGCGAAATTTTAATTTTTTAAAATTCCTGACTTCGGGCTTCGAGCTCGTTAGAAAATTCTAAATTCAATATAATTAAAAAAAGTCAATACCAACTATTGAACATTAGGCTGCGAAATTTATTTTAAATTTTGGTATTCCAATATTTTGTCTACAGCTTTGTGTTGCTTGATTTTGGGGATAGTTGACACAACCATTCTGCTGATTGTCAAATATAACACATACAATTTCCTGTGAGAGGAGTGAAATTTATTTGAAATTGTGCATATTGCAGTACTCTAAAGGCTTGATGATGCCTGATAATAGGAATATTTGTTTCATCCATTCTGCTGACTTGATACGGTGAAGCAAATTGCCCACTCTGCCTTTTTGAAATTTATGTAATACAGTCTTGATAGCTAGAAATAGGAGCAATATATTACACTATGCGACAACAAAAAAATTGTTTTGGAGTGCCTTGAAAATATCTCTTTGAAATTGTGATTTTCTTCGGATGTGCCTTTGTTATTTGGACTATAATTTTAGAAGCAAACCTCCGGTCAAACAATGTGATATATGAAATAAGTGTTGTGAAAATTATTTGTATATAAAAACAAGTGAAAGAGAAGATATTGGGCCCAAAAAAAAATTCTTAAAAATTTAAAAAAAGGAAAAAAATATAAAAATCACATTATTCTACTTTACATTACTTTCTACTTTACATTATAGTCTGTTTACTATGACTACATTTTCTGAGTCAAGTATGAGGAGAGTCATACCGAGAAGTAAAGGCACGAGAAAGTTTTTAAAAATTTTAAAAAAAAAACTAATTTAAACTAATATAAGGCCGAAAATGGCCATGGAAAAAAACAAAAAGCTTTATTTTTATAATTTTTTTTGTGGAATTGAAGACTTCAAGAAAGCAAAGATAATATTTTTTTTTAAAGAAATTTATCCGTTTTATTTTTTTAAAATATTATTTTTAAATTATTTGCTTTTTAAAATAAGTTTGTCCATTTTATTTTTGAAATATTTTTTTTCGAGTTTAGGACTTGAATTTTGCAATTTTTTTTAAACGAAATTTGTCCTTTTTATTTTTTAAATTTTTTTTTGTCTAGTTAAAGTCTTCAAAAAATCAAAGATAACATTTTTTTTTAATGAAATTTGTCCATTTTATTTTTAAAAAATTTCTTTTTGAGTTCAACACTTAAAAAAAGCAAAGATGAAATTTTTTTTAAAAAGAAATTTTGTCAATTTTACTTTTAAAATATTTTTTTCGAGTTTAGGACTTAAAAAAGCATAGATGATTTTTTTTTTAAATAAATTTGTCCATTTTATTTTTAAAATATTTTTTTTCTAGATAAGTACTTAAAATTTAAATTTTTTTAAAAAAAAAATAAATTTGTCCATTTTATTTTTAAAATATTTTTTTCGAGTTTAGGACTTAATAAAAGGAAAGATGAAATTTTTTGTTAAAATGAAATTTGTCAATTTTATTTTTAAAATATTTCTTTTTGAGTTGAGGACTTAAAAAAAGCTAAGATGAACTTTTTGTTAAAAAGAAATTTGTCAATTTTATTTTTATAATATTTTTTTCAATTTGAGGACTTAAAAAAGCAAAGATTATTTTTTGTTTCCATTTTATTTTTAAAATATTTTTTTTCGAGTTTAAGACTTGAAATTTTTGTCGAGTTTAGTACTTAATAAACGGAAAGATGAAATTTTTTTGAGAAAAGAAATTTGTCTATTTTTTCTAAAATATTTTTTTTTTTTGGTGTTTGGACAAAATGGTTATTGTCTCGCAAAAGATATCGGAAATCCTAGCAAAGTACCTGCTGGTGCCGCCCAGACAATTTAGACCCATTTTACACGATGACTTTTTGCCTGATTTTAAAATCATAATTTTTTTTAAGTTTGCGTTGAAGTTATTTTTACTTCACACATTTTTAGGAATTTTTTGTTTTGGAAATTTCTTTTTGACATTACACATTTGGCTTTTGCTACATTTATACGAATCAACAGTATTCAAGTATAAACGTCCAATCAAACGGAGTCGCAAGCAAAAAGTCAACATATTAATTCATATGACTTTTGGAAGCAAATCCAAAAGAGAAAAGTCAAGTCATGGCAAAAATGCACCGTTTAAATTGGGACGTACTCGGCCAGTCATTACTTTAAAATTACCCTGTCACTTAAAGCCTTCTAAACAAATACTTTCTCAAGCAAATTAACGGTCGCCATAGGCGCATTACAACTTACTAGTTCTTAATATTCTTGTATTAAACCCAACCATTGTAACTAAGCCTTATCTACGGTCTCCGGGTGATAATATATAGATAAACCCGGTACAGTTTTCTCTTGGTATCGTTACACACATTCTCAGGCTTTTCATCTCTACCGACTTAACCCCTTTATGCTTGATAACGGCTTATTTTAATTAAAAAATAAAACAGATCATAAAATGTGTACAAATAAAAACATCAATCTTTCATAGATATTATATTGATACATCAACAAAGTATCAGAAACACAGCAAACAACAACAACAGCAACAACTAATAATAACAACCCAACGAAATTTCGATTTCTGAAATTCAAATGTGTTTCTTTTTTTTTTTGCATGTGAATATAATACCCGTAAAAATAACAATTATTATTCAAAATAAAACATCATCTCAAAATCGAACAAAACGAGCGAACGACCACCCGCTGCGCCACAAACAATATTAGGGTATCTGCCATTAATCTACAGAGTGAACCATTTGGCATGATCGATTTTTAGTTGATAAAAGCTAAACGGAAATTATAAGTAGAACATTTAAAATATCATCATATCAGTTACAGTGATTTCTTTTTTAGAACAACTTTCTGAGAGGATTACAAGGAGTGTCATACCGAGTTCCTAACCAGCAAATCATCCAAAACTGTGGACCCATTTTTGTCAGTTGACTTTGTAAAACCGGCGATTGCAGTACAACAATTTCAACAACAATCCCAGATTTTCTATTATTATGTCATATTCACCCCCTTTCACAATAAACAACTGTTTCACCCCTTACTGTTTGAGAGCAAAAAATCACCGCCCCATTTGGTAGCCCCAAAATGCGCCACCTCATTGTCTTATCGAGGCCATTGGAAAATAAAATCGTATGCATCGTAAAGACCTTTGGCCCATGTGGACATTGGTATTTCACCAACTGCACCGTGACACATTTTCGCCAGACATCTCAAACCAAAAAGTGTTTTATTGCCTTTTTTTTATTGTTCCCATTTCATTTTTAACTATTTTTAAAAACTGACCTCATCCATCAGAATTTAATCGATTCGAATGGCTGTGGCAGTTAGTAGACATTTATTAAATTGCCGATAGTAGAAGGAATGGTAATGGAAATTATTTTCTTCAGTTAATTTGTTAGAATCGAACATTTGCCACAAGAGAGAATGGGCTCGAATGATTTTTATTGTAGTCCCGGGAGCAAGGACGTTTTAGCATTCGTATAATAAGTTTTGACTTAACTATTCAAAATGTACTAATTACTTTAAAAGCATGGTGCTGTACGATACAATTTTCTCTATAGTAAATTAAGATATTACATATCTTTCAAATATGTAGCTTTAATTCTTAAATAACATGATTTCTAAAGGCTCAATAAATATAAACCTTAAACCATAAACCTTGGTAAAGACAATTACGGCTCCCTGTAAAACGAAAAAAAAAACGAAAATTCAGTTCAGTTGGGATCATTTTTCCTGTTCTAATTTGGGGCCATTTTCAATTAACAAAGAATTACATGATTTTGTTTGATTTTGCGTCTTTTTCCTTGTTTTTGGAACCAAATTTTTCTTTTCAATTGTTGTTATATTTTCATTCTGAAAATTCGACTGGGTGGGGTCTTGATTTCCTTTTGTAAAAAACGTTTGAATTTGTTGGCATTTTTTTTATTCAGTTATTCCAAATTCAAATTACAAGTTCGGTTTTTTTTTGGCACAACATTTTTTTTTATTGTTGGGAATTTTTCATTCTGGAAATTCGACTTACTGGGTCCTTGAAATGCCTGAAAATGATCCGGAATTCCATCGAAAAATCATCTTGACTGATGAGGCCCATTTCCATCTCGGTGGCTTTTTTGATTTTCGACTATTTGATTTATCAGCCCTTCCCCCCGCCATGCGAAACCTTGGCCAATCAGGGTGCCACGCCGGTTAGCATTAATCATGTTAAGGTTCGATTTCGATGTACGCCAGTTGTGTTGCCTTTGATTTGATGATGGTAATTAATAAATATAATTAAGTCCATTTTATAATGTGTAGGCCTCGTTCCTGCGCTAAGCCTAAAAGCCAAATAATTATGTCTTGACTTATTTTGTTTTTGTTTCTTGTTTATGGAAAGAGGAAATTTAAACACAACACCATAAGGTGAGTTTATAGAATTGCCTTTGCCGTGATTTCAATGTGTCTTGACTTTATCATTAATCATTTTATTTTGGCCGTTTTACAGACGATTTTTGTGTTTTGGGTTTTGTTTTGTTACGATCATAAAGTCTTAGGCGTTTTCCCATGAAACCAAAACAAACTTGAACACATTAATGTTTATCGCCTTCTTTCACGTGGTAGTTGTAATTGTTGGTAATTGAATTTAGTTTTTTTCTTTTTGGTTTTTGTTTTGGGGTGTTGGCCGTTGTTATCGGGCCCGTCATAATCAATGTCTTATTAAGGCAAATAAAAACAAAATTGATAGCGTATGCATAGAGGCGAAGAAAATCAGGGCTATAAAGTTTGAAATGAAATATATTTGGTGTTTGGTCAAAACAAACTGCGAAAGAAAATAATAAAAAAAAAAAACGCCGACGACGTCTGTCTGGCTAACTAACTGGGTTAATAGACGGCAGCAATGGTGTTTTGGGTGAAATTTAATTCACTACCACTTAAGTATTAAATGAATACCAGTGAGTGAAATATTAACGGTTGGCTTACATAAATTGTCAGAGACTGCATTTTAAATAAATTCCTCGTTAAGACGAGGGATTTTTGGTGGGACTCAAATTCAGTGCTGAAACGATTCAGTAGGGAAACGATTTTGAAACTTCCAATGTAAGTCTATTCATGCAAATTAACACTCCAATTTTTTTTTTAAATGGTTCATATTTTTTATTTACTGTGTCCCTTCCCTGGAAATTTTTCTAAATTGACACATCACATCTAGGCGATGGCAAGAGCCAGCTAAGACCAACTGATAGCTTTAGTCGATTGGAAAAAGTCTTCATCCTAAGATCACTCAAAGATTATGTGTGTCATTTGTTTATTCTTTACGGCTTAATTACGCCCATTTGTGTCGTTTCCCATTACCCGTGTATTTGTTATAATCTCCTCATTAAGTTCGAGGGTATTTGGTTGGCCATTAACTTTGCATATGATATTTTGTTTCTTCTACTAAATTAATTACTAAATATTCATTCAGAGCAAACTTTCAGAAGAGCCATCTCTCACAGTCGCCTAGATAAGCTGATATTAGGTCGTTCCTCTTTGGACAGTGGCTTTTAAAATTTTATTTTAGCCAAATTAGTTCAAGTTTTTGGCACATAAATCAAGATTTGAGTTGAGGAAAGAACAACAAACAGCACAATAAAAAAAAAAGGTTATAAAGGTTGGAAACTGAAAAGCCAACGAACAGATAGTAAACCTTAATAATAAAAAAAGAAATATATTTCCTGTGATTTTTTTTTCTTTTTGGTTTAATTTCAGACAATAGCAAAAATGTAAACACCACAAAAAATTAAATGTGGACAATTGTTTTTAATTTTTTTTGCCAGGTGGGGTGTTTGGCAAACGCCATGGCAACCTTTGCTCTGGAGCCTCATTAAAGCCGGCTTGAGGGCATTTACCTTTTTTTATACTTTTTTTTTTGTACTCCCAACTGATTTCGGTGAATCATTGTTTCCGACTTTGCGGCCATATATCTTTCCAAAGAAACTGAATTACAACAAAATAAACTTGAAATTAGTTATCGCACTTTGTATTACTTTTTTCAAATATTTATTTTGGGCCTAGAGTGGGCAAAGTGAAAAAATCCCATTATTAACGTTTTGAAGATTATGCAATTTGTCACGGCTTGTGATTTGATGGAGCATGACAGCGACCTTAATGGCCATTCTTGAATAAAAGGGTAAATATTTTGGGGCAACAACATTGATAACCGAATAAGAAACGAAATACAAAATTCCATAATTGAATCAATGAATAATGAATATATAAATGAATAATTGAAAAATTTATTAAAAAAACTACTAATTGAAAAGAAAATTTAAAAACTAAAAAAAACCAAATTTAATAATTGAGGAATTCACCAAAAAAAAAAATAGAATTACTGAAAAAAAAATTTAGATAAATAAATTAAATGAGTAATTAACTAAATTGAATGAATAATTGAAAAAAAAAAAATAAGTAATTGTACAGTGTTCTTCAACAAGAGGTGTTATTTTGAATCACCCGGTATTTCGGTAGCTGTCACTTTAGAAGCTTTTATTCTTTGACATTTGGCAAGTATTAACTATGTCAATACTAAAAATGCAACGCACTGAAGTGATTAAAATTCACTACAAAAATGGTGAAAGTCTTGCAGTCACAGTTCGCAAAACCACAAAGTTTCCGGATCGTGTTATATGTCGAAGAGGTGATCACAATTGGCCAACGAGATCTTGTGATTTAACACCTTCGGTCCACGTGAAATATAAGCTGGAATTTGAAAGATAGAATTCGTAAGGCTATCGAGGATATAGGGCAGCCACTTTGCGATTTGGCTATGGAAAATTTCATGAAAAGGATATGGTCCTGTATGCGTGGTCGTGGTGGCCATTTGGCTGATGTTGTTTTACATTAGACCGTGTTACAAAAAATAGATTTTTTTCTGTCCTATGAACCAAATGCACATATTCGGAAAGAGGGGAAAAAATAAAAATACACGTGTATCGGCGATTTTCATGTACACGTCAGATTTTTTTTTTTTTAAGTTTGAAGTATAAAGCTCGTAGTGGCCTGTGTGAAAGCCTTTGGACCGATTTTTAACCCTTTTGCAGTGATCCAATCGAGGTGATTTTTGGCAGGCAGACTCGTGGAAATGTCTGTATCACGTAAAATTTTTTAAAAACAATTTTTATCAATTTCAAAAAATCAAAAATCAAAAATTTTTTGAACTGAAACCTTACAAAAAAAAAAAAAAAATTAGGAAAATCTGAGAATTGATAAAGATCTATTTTTTAAAAAAATTGACGTGATACAGACATTTCCACGAGTCTGCCTGCAAAAATCAGCTCGATTGGATCACTGAAAAGGGATTAAAAATCGGTCCAAAGGCTTTCACACAGGCCACTACGAGCTTATATAAAAAATTACTTCGAAATGTGTAAAAACCTAACAACAAAAAAATAAAAAAAATAGTTTTTCCCCTAAAATCGAACAATATGAAAAATTGTGAACTTTGGAAATATTTCCAAAATATATTCAATAGGGTGGAGTGAAAACATGCTTTTTTTTTAATTTGAAAAAGTTAACCTCGGAAAGAGATGTAGTCTGGGGTCCTAATGAGGGGAAAAATAAAGAAAAAAATTTTAAAAAATTTTTAGGGGTCGCGCCACTCCCTCGAAATTTGGAAATTATCGCTATTTTGGCGTTGATTTTAGAAAAATCCTAAAAATTAACGACTTAACTTATTCGAAATTTAAAAGTTTGAGCTTGTTCAGTGCCCAAACAAAAGTATTTGAGGCAAATATGAGGATAATCGACTAATATTTGTAGCTTTGGTGGCGATTTCATTGTTCAGTCAATTTTCTGAAGAAGGGACGATTTGACTTATTTTACTTTTTGAAATTTTTAAACAATGAGAAATTTTTTTTTAAATTTTTTCATGCCTTTATTTCATTGTTTACGCTATTGCAAACATTTATTGACATACAACTTTTTAGGATTTTTCTAAAATCAACGCCAAAATAGCGATAATTTCCAAATTTCGAGGGAGTGGCGCGACCCCTAAAAATTTTTTAAAATTTTTTTCTTTATTTTTCCCCTCATTAGGACCCCAGACTACATCTCTTTCCGAGGTTAACTTTTTTTTTTGAATTTCACTCCACCCTAATATTCAATTATCCGCTTCTTCATGTTAATGACTTTAAATAATCGTAAACTCCTTGGCTACAACAAATATTCTACAGAACTCAAACATGTTTACTGGATTACAGGCAGCCGATGGAAATGCATTTTGGACCACTGTAAGTCGTGGACATTTCAACTCTATTTCTTATTAATTTTTTTCCTGTAACCGGTTCGCTATTGATATTTTTCCGTTGCTGAGGATCTTGCTAATTGCCATCTCTCCATTGTGCGTCGGTCCATAATGTAAAGACTGTTCCTACGTCATGATTGATAGGGGTGGGAGTGAGGGTGGGTGCGATACAAATTAAATACCCTTTCAAACAAATATGTTAATCTCATGTGTCGTATTGGCCAGGAAATAATCAAAGTTGTGATAATCCTGCATACATTTGGTGGGTTATTTTTAGGCGGTTGCCTTTGGATTTATTTCCCTATGCGAACATGATTACAAAGGTCGGAACTCATCCACAAGCTATCCTGAACGAATCTCTAACTATGATCCGGATCGATAACAACTCAGTCGTGTTTGCTATTGAATTGTAGTCATATAACGACCACAGCTACGATATATTGACATTCCGGAGCCATTCGCCACCAAACGTGACAGAAATAAAACTCTTACTAATTTCCTACTTCTTCGTTTACCTAATAAAAATCCCCAAAAAAATTCTCTTCAGACTACTGAACCCGACCCAACGCCCATTTAACTTTAATTAACCTTTTATACACACTAGTGTGTGCATTTACGGCAACAGTGTGCCACAGCTATTTTTACTTCGCGCATATCTTCAAATTTCGTTGAGTGGACAATATGACATTAACGTGTCAATGAACTTAATGTCATTTGTTAATTAATCAGAATTTAAGTGTCGGTTGTCGTCCCAACAATTCTTTCTGGACAACCAACGGGGCAAACAAAATAATTTGCTGACTGCAAAATAATTTGGTACAAATTAACAAACGAACAGCACAGGTTTGCGAAAAATGTATTTGATGTATAGGCAACGAAACCCAAAAACAATAGCAACACAGTAAGCCCAAAATCAGAAATATGATAAATGAAGACCAGAGCAACCAACCATTCAAATAAGGCGAGATATAGCAGGCATACACACACACGCAAGTGCCAACTTTTAACAGTTTTCGCAAATAATTTTTAATTGATTGTCAAATGTCAATAAACGGCTATGGCGTTGTTGTTGCTGTTGTTGCTATTGTGCCTTTTGTTTAGCACCATAATAAAAAACAAAAAAATTAAAACAAAAGCTGTGATAATAAATTATGTTAACAAAAACAACAAAACGAAAAGATTCACCAAAGTCAATACACATATTAAGTAATGAAGAAAAAGAAAACGATATTGACAACAGGCAGTTGTCCAAGTTTTGGTAGGGGAAAAGTCGATTTCCCCATTGCCGTTAACATTGCCTTGTTGCATACTATGGGCTCCTGATCACCTATGGTACCTGATTACAGACTCCATTAAGATCGGGTAGCATTATTTCTTCCAGTTCAAGTAAAGCACTTACACGATCATATTGCGCTGCCAACTGAAATCCAGTTCAACACCGACGACGCACAGTAATCCAGAATCCCATTATTTCGGTCAAACCTATGTAACTTTAGATTTAGTTAACATTTTTGAGTTCTGTAAAAAATATATTTTAGCCAAGCACTGGAGGATTATTTCAAGCTGTTAGTATTCAAAATAAAATAAGGTTAAATGTTTTAGAAATATTTTCCAAATTGACTGGTTTAAATTCTGCTACCAACTGAAATCCAGTTCAACACCGGTGCCGCACAGTAATCCAGAATCCCATTATTTCGGTTAAACCTATGTAACTTTAGATTTAGTTAACATTTTTGCGTTCTGTAAAAAATATATTTTAGCCAAGCACTGGAGGATTATTTCAAGCTGTTAGTATTCAAAATAAAATAAGGTTAAATGTTTTAGAAATATTTTCCAAATTGACTGGTTTAAATTCTGCTACCAACTGAAATCCAGTTCAACACCGGTTCGACACAGTGGTTTGATTTACTAAACATTTTTCAATTCTCTAAAAAATATATTTTAGCCAAGGACTGGAGGATTGGATAAGCTATTGGCATTCAAAATCAAATAATTGTATATATTTTAAAAATACTTCCCGAAATGACTTGTTTAAAATTTCGATCCGATTTGACACGATTCGATTCCCAGACAAACGTCATATGGTTCGGTTGACAACCGATTCGGGTTCGATTCGATTTGCATCATTGGTTTCAACAGACCACTCACATACTTAGGATCCCCCAAAATTCCAACGAATAATGAAAATCTACACCGATGTCGCACAGTGTTCCACAATCCACTTATATCGGTCAAAAGTATGTAACTTTTGATTTAGTTAACATTTTCTAGTTCAATAAAAAATATATTTTAGCCAAGGACTGGAGGATTATTAGCCATTAGCATCTAAATTCAAAGAATTGTAACTATTTTAGAAATATTTCCAAAATTGACTACCTTTTGTATTTTGCAATTTTTTTTTTTAGATTTTTGGTTCGATTCGAAATTTTTTTCTAACAGTAGTTTAGTTTACGATTCGGTATGCAGACAAAAAATGCATGTGGTTCGGTTCAAACCCGATTGGGGTTCGGTTTCGTTTCGCTTTGCATCGCTGGTTTCAACAGAGATCTTCTCTAAGCACTCGCATACTTAGGATGCCCCCAAAGACCAACGAATACTAAAAATCCATAAACGTTTATCTGCTCAGAGTGTGTGTGTGTGTGTGTGAGAGAGTGTTTTTTTTTAAATCACCCCTCTTCAAAAGCCCATATTTCTTGTGTCAAAATCTGAAAGCCATCACATTTGTTGTATTATGTTAATTTTATTATCGCGCGGTGTTATCGCGAATGTCATTAACATAATTTAATGTTGAAATCTGTATAAAACTGTATGTTTTAAGCTCGCATATCTGTTAACCTTTTTTCTTTCTTTTTTTTGTTTGTTTGTTGTTTATGGCTCCAAAACCGAAGAATCGTATCTGTTTCTCTATAAATCCATTGTGTTGCTGCTGCTGCTGTTCGCCAAATCTCAAGCAATTTAGTTCATCTTCGGTGGGATTATGGAAGACGATTAGAAAAAAAAAAAAAAAAACAACAACAACAAAGGAAACCAACGACGAGTGTGACAAACCGAGAATATTATAACAAATTATACAAACTGTATAATTTTCTGGCTATTAGCGCTTATCATAACGGCTAACAGCCGGCAGCGAGTAGCAGCCAAGCAACAACGACAACAACAACTACAAGTTTTGATATCACACTTTGATGTAGTCGTCGCTGCCTGATGTTGTTGTTGTTCTGGCCAGTGTTGTTGTTTTTCTCTTGGACAACCAATGCTTGTCAAGGTGCCATCAATATCGTAAATTATATCCAAGTATCTGACGTTAATTATTTATAAGTGGGTGTCATCCGCAGGCCGCCATCGTTGCCACCGCTATCATTGCCTTGTCGCCTTCCCGGTGTTGTGTCTGCCAATTTTGGAGGCGCCACGATTATAAATTGCTATAGTCGAGAATGCCAGAAAACTTGTTGCTTGATCGCTAAACAAATACACAATTATGTTTAAACATAAATTGGCACGTGGTAGAACATTTGGAGAATATATTTATAAATATTTCGAAAATGTTAAACATTTTTTCGTCGATTAACAATGCGGCGAGCTGAAGGGGGAAAAAAATGATAATAATTGTATGTTGAGCGCTAACCGCAAAAAAGACCTAAGAGCCAACAAAATTTTTGTTAAAACAATTATCCCTCACAACTTTCTAATTTTCTACACAACTTTTTTGCATAATTTCTTAATAACATTTTTTTTTACCCGTGTCCTCCTTTATTTTTGATTTACACGATTTGTCATACAGTAATATGACATTTCAATTAATACGACATTCTCAGGAACGTATCTATCGTGTAAATCGAGGGACAGGTGTAGAATGTATGGAAGGTCTTTATGCTTTACAAATGTAAACCCAGAGCAATTTAGACATATTAACAACAATGTTAATGTGCCGACGTCTCTGGCATTCTGTTACCTCATTACACAAGAGGAAAATCTCGAGGAAAGGGCTTGCAGGCTAATGCCACAGCCTCCTTTCTTCCTGTTAAATCCTTAGCAACGGCTTGAAGAACTCTTGATGCCTCCCAGTCATTAAGTTAGCGATGTAGGTTCAGTTGAGGTCATGCCAGTGAAAATCCGAACTGACAGCGAACCCAAGTTCCCATAAGGACTTGGATTAAACCTTAGTGCTTGTGTTCAAAAAAAAGGGCAACGTTGACAATGGCAAGCTAGCATGGACAGAAATAAACATTGGTCGAGCTCCACATAACCAGGTGGATGACGATCCAAGTAGGTACATTTTAAATAGAAATCAAACGTAGAAATCTCTGTTGATGCCACAGAACACATGTTCGTTTAAAGGCGCGCTGGGAGGAAAGCCGACAGAGACTGAGAATACTTTCGGAGAACTAACAGATCGACAGATGCGAAAAGCTGGCAGGCTTTATCGAATTATATAGGAAACGGCTTGGAAAGCAATAACAAAAAATACCTAGACAAGGCTCAAAATTAAAATCAAATTCACATATGAAATAGCTCGAAAACAACGAACTGAAAATGGCGATTGAAAGACCAATTTGGGGGGGTCAGCTCGAAGTGAAATATCCCAGGAGATAAGTGTCAATAGTCGGCATATATTTCTACTTTATATTACACCGTGTAACACACATTCTGTCCTATAAACCAAATTTACTTTTTCGGAAAGGGGATACAAAATAAAAATACACGTGTATCGGCGATTTTCATGTACACGTCAGAATTTTTTTTTTTACGTTTGAAGTATAAAGCTCGTAGTGGCCTGTGTGAAAGCCTTTCGACCGATTTTTAGCCCTTTTTCAGTGATCCAATCGAGCTGATTTTTGGCAGGCAGACTCGTGGAAATGTCTGTATCACGTAAAATTTTTTAAAATTTTTTTTCAGATTTTCCCCAATTTTTAATTTTTTTGAAAGAAAAAATATTTTTTTCATATTTCTTAGCATAACTTGAAGAGACTCCAAACCTTAAAAAAACGATAACCATTTAAAAAAAAAATTAGGAAAATCTAAGAATTGATAAAAATCTAGTTTTTAATTTGACGTGATACAGACATTTCCACGAGTCTGCATTGCAAAAATCAGCTCGATTGGATTACTGAAAAAGGGTTAAAAATCGGTCGAAAGGCTTTCACACAGGCCACTACGAGCTTTATACTTCAAACTTAAAAAAAAAAATTCTGACGTGTACATGAAAATCGCCGATACACGTGTATTTTTATTTTTTCCCCGCTTTCCGAATATGTGCATTTGGTTCATACTTAAATTATTCAATTAATCATTTATTTTCGCAATTATATTGTTCCTTTATTCGTGAACTACTCTTCCAGTCAGAGTGCCTCGTCTAAAAATGAAATAAAACTGGCGATTAAAAGACCGATTTTGGGGCCGCCTCAAAGTAACCTCACCCAGGAGATAAGTGTCTAAAATCGTCATAAAATTTCAATTAGTTATTTTTCCAAATATAATTTTTTTTTATTCGTAAAATACTCTACTCTACGATTTAAACGAGGAGCAACATTTAAAAGAAAGCTGATGAATGCAAGACCGATTGGAAGTCACCTCGAAGCATAGACCATTCAGAGGGCACATGTTGCAAGTCATGGCACCATTTGACAGTTTTTCAAAGAAGATCAGAGAAAATACTTCTGTTATGCTGACAACATATACATACGCCCTCTTTTGGAAATATTTAGCAAACGACTTAAGACGCCTGTGTATTAAATGGTCTTTGCTCAAAGTAAAGCAAAAACCTTTGCAAGGGTGTGTTTTTGTGGAGTCCTACACTCCTGCGTGTTGGTGACGATCTAACTTGTTACAGGCCGTAATAAAGTTGTATATTCTTAACCACAAAAAAGTTATAGTTCAATTGATATTTAGTTTAATCAATCAATTTTTTCCCCGAACATGTTTATGCCTCTCATCTCTTCCTTCTTCTGATCATTGTCTGCTTGACATATTTGTGACTTCCGCCCGAAGGCGTTCTCAGGTTCAGGTTCAGGCATTCATTGACTTTCATATATACAATTTTCTCATTCAATTACAGAGACTCGTATTGAAGTGATGAACAGATATCTGTCAAATTAACCCATTACAGTACAGTGACCGGCACTTGGTATGTAAATACAATATAGCCCAACCATTTGTCGAAGGTTTGCCGCTGCAACGAGACTTTTCCTTGAAACAATTACTCATCCAAGTGGCGTGACATGCATTTTCATGTAGTACAAGTAAAAATTTCTCTTTATTTAAACTTCATTTGAGGGGACAAGCCAAACAAAGATGTCTGGAATTTGAACATTCCAGACTTTTAGTTTCTGGGAAATTCCCTGAAAAGCAACGATGTTTTATAACTCATCGCTGCATTCTCAAGAGATATCGCAATCGTATTTAAACAACAACAAAAAATAAAACAAATAAAAACAAAACGATAGCAATACAAATAAAATACCAAACAAAATGAGAAATTAAACAAAGCAAATGTACTTAGACATAAGACAGGTATGGGCAAATACTGGAATCTCTATTTTTGTTTTTTTTTTAAATTCACTGACTAAAGGGGTTTTCGTGGAACTCTTGAACGAGAACAATTGTGTGCTATAGTTCAACAACGTAGAACGGGGATTAACTAGTTATAATACCTATAGAATTCCCCCTCCGTAGGGTGCCGTCGGATCTGACGTTATTCAGCTACTACGAATAAATCATTTGACATGTTCCAACTCCCTATAGACACATTCGTTTAAGACCCCACAAATATTATCTTCTCTAAAGGGATTTAATTTTGAAAAATGTAATTTGCCTTCTTCTTCGCTTTGTGTGTGTGTGTGTTTTCTTTTTTTCAATGCCGGTTGCCGGCTGTCAAATTTATGCTACTGCTGTGAGCTTCCGTGCGCAGTGTTGATTTAAACTTCTGTATTGGGTGCCGCCGCACCCGTCGTCGGTCCCCAGTTCGTGCCCATAACACTTGTGAGCCGATCCGTGCCGCTGACTAATAGTGCCGGCATTTGGATGCCAGCGTTTATGGTGGTGGTGCTGTTGTGATCCAACGTCTGCTCAAATTGTTGTATGTTTTTGTTGCTGTTGTTGTTTTTTAAGGTTTTATTGTTTTACTGCCGCCGTATGAGCATGTGAACAGTTTAGCAAACTTTGGTTGGCGATACGTCGGTTATTTCTTTTTTTTTTGCCGGCCAGTTGATAAGAAAAAAAAAATTGCAATTCGCAACAACTGTTGTGGACACTCACACAATGCCAACAACAACGACACCATCGGCAACGCCGACAGCCTTAGTGTTGGCCAGCCGAAGAAGAGGAAGAAAAACGCTACGCTTAATGTCTGCTTGATTAAGGTTGAGTAATAGCTCAGCGAAAACAAACACACTCGTACAAAAGAAAAAAAAAGAAAACAAAGGCAACGACATGAAATTAGTTTTTGATATAATTTAAATTAAATAATAACATGCGGACAATTCCTCAGTGAAAACTTTGTTGTGTTCGGTCTGGTCGAACTTTGATTTAACCTACACTATGCAAAAATTTCGAAAAGCGCTTTGTTAGCATAAGAGAGTGTGGCGGTTGACATGGAAGCTTATCCCTGATCTTGATCATTGGAATTAAATAATTAAATAATTAAACAATTAAACAATTAAATAATTAAATAATTAAATAATTAAATAATTAAATAATTAAATAATTAAATAATTAAATAATTAAATAATTAAATAATTAAATAATTAAATAATTAAATAATTAAATAATTAAATAATTAAATAATTAAATAATTAAATAATTAAATAATTAAATAATTAAATAATTAAATAATTAAATAATTAAATAATTAAATAATTAAATAATTAAATAATTAAATAATTAAATAATTAAATAATTAAATAATTAAATAATTAAATAATTAAATAATTAAATAATTAAATAATTAAATAATTAAATAATTAAATAATTAAATAATTAAATAATTAAATAATTAAATAATTAAATAATTAAATAATTAAATAATTAAATAATTAAATAATTAAATAATTAAATAATTAAATAATTAAATAATTAAATAATTAAATAATTAAATAATTAAATAATTAAATAATTAAATAATTAAATAATTAAATAATTAAATAATTAAATAATTAAATAATTAAATAATTAAATAATTAAATAATTAAATAATTAAATAATTAAATAATTAAATAATTAAATAATTAAATAATTAAATAATTAAATAATTAAATAATTAAATAATTAAATAATTAAATAATTAAATAATTAAATAATTAAATAATTAAATAATTAAATAATTAAATAATTAAATAATTAAATAATTAAATAATTAAATAATTAAATAATTAAATAATTAAATAATTAAATAATTAAATAATTAAATAATTAAATAATTAAATAATTAAATAATTAAATAATTAAATAATTAAATAATTAAATAATTAAATAATTAAATAATTAAATAATTAAATAATTAAATAATTAAATAATTAAATAATTAAATAATTAAATAATTAAATAATTAAATAATTAAATAATTAAATAATTAAATAATTAAATAATTAAATAATTAAATAATTAAATAATTAAATAATTAAATAATTAAATAATTAAATAATTAAATAATTAAATAATTAAATAATTAAATAATTAAATAATTAAATAATTAAATAATTAAATAATTAAATAATTAAATAATTAAATAATTAAATAATTAAATAATTAAATAATTAAATAATTAAATAATTAAATAATTAAATAATTAAATAATTAAATAATTAAATAATTAAATAATTAAATAATTAAATAATTAAATAATTAAATAATTAAATAATTAAATAATTAAATAATTAAATAATTAAATAATTAAATAATTAAATAATTAAATAATTAAATAATTAAATAATTAAATAATTAAATAATTAAATAATTAAATAATTAAATAATTAAATAATTAAATAATTAAATAATTAAATAATTAAATAATTAAATAATTAAATAATTAAATAATTAAATAATTAAATAATTAAATAATTAAATAATTAAATAATTAAATAATTAAATAATTAAATAATTAAATAATTAAATAATTAAATAATTAAATAATTAAATAATTAAATAATTAAATAATTAAATAATTAAATAATTAAATAATTAAATAATTAAATAATTAAATAATTAAATAATTAAATAATTAAATAATTAAATAATTAAATAATTAAATAATTAAATAATTAAATAATTAAATAATTAAATAATTAAATAATTAAATAATTAAATAATTAAATAATTAAATAATTAAATAATTAAATAATTAAATAATTAAATAATTAAATAATTAAATAATTAAATAATTAAATAATTAAATAATTAAATAATTAAATAATTAAATAATTAAATAATTAAATAATTAAATAATTAAATAATTAAATAATTAAATAATTAAATAATTAAATAATTAAATAATTAAATAATTAAATAATTAAATAATTAAATAATTAAATAATTAAATAATTAAATAATTAAATAATTAAATAATTAAATAATTAAATAATTAAATAATTAAATAATTAAATAATTAAATAATTAAATAATTAAATAATTAAATAATTAAATAATTAAATAATTAAATAATTAAATAATTAAATAATTAAATAATTAAATAATTAAATAATTAAATAATTAAATAATTAAATAATTAAATAATTAAATAATTAAATAATTAAATAATTAAATAATTAAATAATTAAATAATTAAATAATTAAATAATTAAATAATTAAATAATTAAATAATTAAATAATTAAATAATTAAATAATTAAATAATTAAATAATTAAATAATTAAATAATTAAATAATTAAATAATTAAATAATTAAATAATTAAATAATTAAATAATTAAATAATTAAATAATTAAATAATTAAATAATTAAATAATTAAATAATTAAATAATTAAATAATTAAATAATTAAATAATTAAATAATTAAATAATTAAATAATTAAATAATTAAATAATTAAATAATTAAATAATTAAATAATTAAATAATTAAATAATTAAATAATTAAATAATTAAATAATTAAATAATTAAATAATTAAATAATTAAATAATTAAATAATTAAATAATTAAATAATTAAATAATTAAATAATTAAATAATTAAATAATTAAATAATTAAATAATTAAATAATTAAATAATTAAATAATTAAATAATTAAATAATTAAATAATTAAATAATTAAATAATTAAATAATTAAATAATTAAATAATTAAATAATTAAATAATTAAATAATTAAATAATTAAATAATTAAATAATTAAATAATTAAATAATTAAATAATTAAATAATTAAATAATTAAATAATTAAATAATTAAATAATTAAATAATTAAATAATTAAATAATTAAATAATTAAATAATTAAATAATTAAATAATTAAATAATTAAATAATTAAATAATTAAATAATTAAATAATTAAATAATTAAATAATTAAATAATTAAATAATTAAATAATTAAATAATTAAATAATTAAATAATTAAATAATTAAATAATTAAATAATTAAATAATTAAATAATTAAATAATTAAATAATTAAATAATTAAATAATTAAATAATTAAATAATTAAATAATTAAATAATTAAATAATTAAATAATTAAATAATTAAATAATTAAATAATTAAATAATTAAATAATTAAATAATTAAATAATTAAATAATTAAATAATTAAATAATTAAATAATTAAATAATTAAATAATTAAATAATTAAATAATTAAATAATTAAATAATTAAATAATTAAATAATTAAATAATTAAATAATTAAATAATTAAATAATTAAATAATTAAATAATTAAATAATTAAATAATTAAATAATTAAATAATTAAATAATTAAATAATTAAATAATTAAATAATTAAATAATTAAATAATTAAATAATTAAATAATTAAATAATTAAATAATTAAACAAATAAAATCAAATTGAATAACAAGTTCTTGGGTGTGTCTTCCATCATCTCCAACGTTGGCTGCCTCTGTGCTGCGCGTAGCGCATGTGAGTGCAAATTACTCGCAATGTATGTCAAATAGAGTGATTTAATTCCAGGCACGCTGCGTGTGGGTGTGTAGCTTAAGTACGCTTATGGTGGTGGTGATACGTTTGAAATTCATTTCAATAGATATTTCTACGTAATTCGCGTTTGTTGTTTTTTTATTTCTGGCAGCTGCTATTGCTTCTCTAAGGAAAGGGAAATTGATAATCAAAATGAGCAAAACAAACAAAAAACGTAAAAACGTACGTTTATGTTAAATAGAGCATTCATTTTTTTTTGTGATGTTTTGTGGTTTAATTTGGAATTAAAGTTTTTGTTTTTCTATTGCATCTTTTGGCGTGCTAATTTCCTTAGAGAAATACGAGTATTTTTGATTGTTGTTGTGCGTAGTGTTGCTTGCGGTTTATGAATGAAATGGGTTTTATTGGACTTGGCAACAACTGCAAAAAAAAAGTGTCGTTTCTAATGGGAGTGTATACTTTACTATCAACGGGAGATTGCCGTGGAAACAGGAAAGGGAAGTGTGAGAGAGGAAAGCGAAAAAAAATATCGTTGCGATAAAATTTAAAAGTACGTATAACTGAAATAGTCGTAATCCCGCGTGCGATAATTGTGCATTTTTTTTGTTTTTATTTTTTTTTTTTGAACGGAACAATGGCACGAGTGAAGTAGTGGTGTAGAAAATAGGTCAGTCGAAAGCATGATTTAGGGTTTTGACGAACGTCAGATATATTTGTGAATGAAAACAGTTTTGGAGTAATTTTCTTAGCAGTTTCTAAAATTATTATTTTATTTATGTGTATAATCAATCAAGGCAGGGCCTTTGCCTTTTTTTTACTATTTTTTGTAAATTATATTTGCAATAATAATAATAATAATTATTTCATTGCCATGAGCCCCACCACAAACAAAACGATATACATTTTCATTCATAAATATAATCAGTCATCAGCTATCTTTTCAATGGTAGATAGTCCATGTTTTCATTTTTGTTTATAATAAAACGAAAAAGAAAATACAATTACCAAAGACTCGTACTCTGTAGACGATGGAATGGTCATTGGGGTATTTGTTGCTGCTTTTAAATGATTCGTGCGATATTAAAATTAAAAAAAAAAAATATAGAATATGAGGTTGTTGCTGCTGCTGCTGCCGGCTATTCAAAATCATAGCAACGTTTATAATTTATGATCACCCTGATCTTCAAATTCAATGTACACAAATAAATTTCGAAATTTATTTTGTTTGTTGTTAATAAACACGTAGCGTGCGTTCTATTGTGCTCGGCGGAATTACGGCACGGTCGGATTGGCGTTACTCACGTGACGTGGGTGGCATAGAGATGTAGATGATTTCGAATTAAAGTGAATTCTTTTGGCGTCAGATCTCTATCATATTTTAAATATTTTTCTCGTCAGCCATCTCTATCAAACACTCATATGCATGTGTGTGCGTCTGTACGTGCGCAGAAGAATTAAGAGAATGTTTAAAAAAACATTTAAATAAATTATAATGTTTATTATACTGCTTGGGGTTTTTCTCAACAATTGTTCATACTCATTCGACAAAAGTTCATTGAAATGATTATTTTTACGATGGGGGAAAAGAAGAAAATTAATGCAATTATTTATGTCTTAGATGTCAAATGTGTGTGAGATAATTACCGAGTAAGGGAAAACAAAAAATGAGATTAATTGACAAATTGTAATGGCAAAGGAAAGGCCAAGCGGAAAAGGGATACAAGTAGTAAACAAAAAACTCCAGAGTTTCACATACGTATTCATAGAAATGTAAAACAGCTTTGTTACGATAAATGTGTGAAAATGGTTTTTGTATTTTCACAGATTTTTCTTAACAAAGATTTTTTTAAATTTTTTTTGAATACGGGGGTTAAACTCAAGACTGGACAGCTTTTAGATTTGAAAAAATGGGCCGTTACTTGAAAATCGTCACGAAATTGTCACTCTGTCAACAGGCAGTGACTTCTCGCTGATCTCCAGAAGCGTAAGTTTTGCTTGTTGCAAAAAAAAAAAAAAAAATAATGTTCCCCTAAAAAAATACGAAAAGGAGTCAACTTTAAATATTTTTCAAAAATATGTCCAATTGTCCCATTCTCAATGATAAGTCATTAAAATAATCGAAATCTCCTTGCCTACAACCAGTTTTTTACAGAACTCAAAAATCTGTACCAGATCAGAAGTTACAAACAGAGTTTGCCAATGGAATTGGATTCTGGGCCACAGAAGATTGCTTACAGCAATCGCGGTGTGTACCTCGTTTTGGTCAAAACGGATTTTTAGTACACGCCCGGTTTGGGCTACACAACATTGAATTTGGAAATAATTTGGAAAGTCCTCAACTTTGGAAATATTTCTAAAATATATCCAATTGCCCATTTTTTACAAAACTCAAAAATCTTTACTAGATCCAAACTTTGGATTCCAAAGTTACAGACATAATTTGACATTTGTCCTCTCTCCTTACTTACTTATTTCCCTTAACATTCCATGAACGAACAGACGAAGAACACCTCCTTCTCTCTCAGGCTAATGCTTTTCTAGAGAAGTTTTACATGGCTTAGAGATTGCTATCTTACTTGGAAAGTCGCCAACATTTACGAGCCGCTGAAAAATGTTTGATGGTCTTACCCGGTTTCGAACTCGGGTTCTTCTGTGTGATAGTCGCACACACTACCGACCGTCCTCTCTCCCATTTTGGCTGAAACTGAGTTTACTAAGCACACGATTTTTCTAAATTATATTTCAACTTTGTTCTAGCGTAAAGCGATTCATTTCTTTGCAAGGATATATGACTTTGTGTTAAGTGTTGAATTATTTGAATAGCTGCAGTACAGTGTCGCCACCTATATGTCAACTCATACGACATGTCGATGGCTCGACAGGTTTAATATTTCTCACTCTTCAAGTTCCATAATTTTAAATATCCTACGATATGGCAGCAAATTTTAAAGCGTAAGTCTCTAAGTGTGGGCGTTTGTTTAGTATGCACATGACATATAGATGGCGTGCACAGCGAAGGTGGTTCAGCTGATTGGTCACATTATAAGGAACGTTTTGGTATTGTTGAAATTCTGAAATGAAGGCAGATGAATCATTATCAAATTAAACCCGATATGTTGTCATATTATGCGATATGTTGGAAAGTCATGAGGCAATAACTGCATCTGACTCTTAAGATTTCGTGTAGAAATAAAACTGCCCCTGTGCTGTGAAAAAGAATCCACTAGATCGACCACCTTGTAAGCGATTGGTTTATAGTTTTTTATGTTTCTTAAAATTTCATCACCCAACTAAACACCTTTTGAAGTCGTCATCCATATAATCAAATCAAAGCATATGTGTGCTACATTTTTTCTCGACAACAACTCAATTCACATGAATTCATAGTTTCACATACATGTGTAAAGAAAGAAAAAAATCTTCAAAAGAAATGAAAACACACAGAAATTCCCCGCCAAAGTTAAAATCTCAGAAACGCATGTTTACAGAATGGGAACACCGCACACAACACACAAGACACCATTGAGCTATTGAGAGCTATCCAAGATGACTCACCATCGTTCCTTGTAATAAAAAAAAAAAAAAAACACGAAACAAACCAAAAAAATATTTAATTTCTTCGGCAATTGTGTCTCCCGGTATATATTTCGCGAAATATAAACTGCATTCAATTTCACCACATGCCGTGACGCTGCATCTGTTCGCATTCGAAAACAGCTGAATTGGAATTGTGTAGAAATAGTTTCTTTTTGTTTTCTTATTTTTTGTTTGGTCAAGTGTTGAACGCACAAAATATGAACGGATGTGATTCACATTTGAGGAATGTGCACAATTGTCTGTCGTTTGCGTTTGTTGGTTGGCTGATGAAAAGAAAGTGAAATGTTTGAAGGCAGGAAGGACAGAAGGCTGGATGGGGGAGGGTGTCAAATAAATCCATGAATTATTGTTCGGTGTCACAAGACAACATGTCAACTGAATAGAGGAGATTTGAATCATATCAAAGACCGTTTGTTAAGCTAGTTATTTTTGATTGACATTGACCTACAAATAATTGCGGCAAAACACTAGATTGCACATAAACGCCAAAGGGCATTCCAGAAATTCCATTTCATTATGAACTATGGACTCTAAATATTTTATACAGCTGTTTTGTCTACACATTGCAGGCACTCTTATCAATCTATTCAAGTGTTTTTTTTTTTTGCTGGCCTCGAAATATTGTGAAATTCTGCACTGAAATCGTAGACGTCATGGCCGCCCGACGTCACAAATATTACATAGCGCTTATTCGAGTTTCCTTTAAATGTTGTTTTTTTTTACTCTGACGCCGTGACGCGCATATTCAGCTTCTTCTTGCCGAGAATCGAATATTTACTCTTTATTTTGAAATAATTTTTGAATGATTTGCTTAAAGCCAAATAAACAAAAACGTTAAATAACTCAATTCCGTGGTGTTTTTTTTTTTTTATTATTTTGTTCGCTATCTTTCATAAGTCATTTAAATAATTTATCTAACAAAAAAAAAAAGAATGAAAAAGAACCAAAACAAAGGAACCTAAATGAAGAATTAACTGAAACGTAATGAAATGTATGAAATGCTCTTGTCGAGTATTTATTTTTGTATTGTTTTTGTTTTTTTTTTGGCCAGAAGCATTTTCGACGAATGAAAGATGAAATTCTTTCAAAACATACGTAAACTCTAAAAATACACAATTAAACCAAATTTGAAATGAAATGAAGACTAAGGTGAAATTTGCAATGAAAACAAACAAACACACAAAAACAAAAATCGAATTGAAAGACAAATAGATAAACGTTAAACAAATAAACAGAAATACATAAAAAAAAAAGAAATATATAAACAGACATACTCTGGTAAAACAAGAGCAGAGAATGTTGAGTGACAAATAAAAACAAATCATTTTTAAATTAAGCAAGAAAACACCTGAAATCGTGTCAATTTGAACCAAAGGAATTTGTCGAATCAAATAAAAAACATGAGGAAACATAAAAAACAAACAAAATGTTGAGTGTTCCAAGACCTGAGTGATGGCACATCAGTTTACCCTTCACATGACTTGTAGGTGTCGCCACCTATATGTCATGTCAGATGGCTTGTCAGTTCGAGTATATAATTTTTCAATCGATAGCTTTAATTTTAATAATTCTAAATACCTCTTAATGGCGGCAAATAGTTTTAAACGAAGCAAGGACTAACTTGACAGTGTCATCACCTACATGTCCTGTCAACTGACATGTAGATGACTCTAACGCCCATAGTTTTTTAATAACTCAATATACAGGGCTTAGATTTTTAGGCGTAAATGTCTCAGTGTGACTTTATGTTAAGGCCACATACAGATGGAGTGTATAGCTGAGATTGATTACCTTATAGTTTACCTTATAAAGTCAATTTAAAAATTAACTCTTGATTAGAAATATCATGAAAAAAAATATTTTATTTTAAACGTAATTAAAAAGCAAAATCTTCATCTACATTTGCGATACTTTTAACTACCCCATGATACCGGCCAATAGTTTTATAATAAAGCAAAAGATACCTTTACGGGTGGCGCCATCTATATGTGAAGTCACATGACGCTTGGTGGGATATACAGTTGGAGGTATACTATTTGTCAATGTCAATGTGTGTAAATTTGTATGGTTTCAAATGTCTTAAATTTGAAAGCGTAAGCATCTGAGTGAAGCTGTATGTTCACCTATTATATGACATATAGATGGCGTGCTCAGCTGACCAGATGGGATTGGACCGTAGGACCCTGTGAGGTAGCTGGTTTCGAAGAACCACATTGTACCAAGCTGTATTACCCATGCGCGAGAATAAACACGTTGGTAAACAAGTAAAGGTGGGCTAATAAAAAAAATGACTGGAGACTTGGAAATTGTCACAGAATCTCTTAGGTCACAAACGGACGAAGGGGCGTGACACCGCGTATGCACCACAAAATATTGAACCATAAAATATATAAGCCAATATTTTTGTAGGTAGAACAAAGTCTGCTCATAATTATTCGAAGTTTCAAAACAATATGTATACAAAAGCAAGACTACTCTTAACGGTGCATGGCATCTGGATGGCGCTGTACAGCAACGAAATGATCTCTTAGATCCCCATTAAATGTTCTGCAACAATTTTCTGAAAATCTCTACCATTCCTTTGTGAAAACCCTATGGTATAGTAGTGTATTTTGCACAAACAACATGTCTTACGAAATATATATATAAAAACGCTTGTTCTTCTTCTTTTTTTGCTTTAAAACATACCTGTTAATATTGCATTAATTGTCATTTTCGGCCCAATCATCGCCAGTGTGAGCAGGGAGCACACAAAAATGACGCCATTCCCGCCAATTATTCTGTTGTGACTCATGGTGTCGACCGATTGTATTTTCTTTGTTTGGCGTTGGTTAGAAACGATTTAATTTAAAAAACCAAATTGCAGTATATGTATAGACTAAAAGATTTACAGAAAGTACAATTAATGATCAAGGTTAAGCTAAAATATGCTGGAGAGGGACGAGTGGGGCAGGGCGGTGCTGCACGTGTTGAGATGATGATGGCGATAACGATTTGGTTTCCTTCTTTTGTGGTTTGCTGGTTTCGTTTTCTTCTCCCCCAGTTTTTTAGGTGGGAGATTTTAACAGAACATTTAATACGTTTTAATTTATTTTCTATTTAATTTTTTTTTTTAATTTACGTATATTTTCTTTTTGAGATATTGGAAATTTCTTTTATTTCTTTTCTTTATTTGTATGTATTAATTTACAAATACATTTTTACATTTTCATTATGGGCTTGAACTTTGAAAAGAAAGATAATAGGTTTGTTAAAATAATTATATTATAAACAAATTTTCAATAGATTTCCAGAGAGTTTAGAAATTTTGGAAAAAAAAAGGAAAATATTGGCTTGTTGGTAGCGATAGCCAAAAGAGGCTTTGGGCTATGGCTGCAAAAATCTAGCCATATGGTCGGTGTCGCCAGGTTTACCCTTACACCCAATATTAGAATTGTAATTGACTTTGTATTGTAATTAAATAAAGTAGAAAAATAAATAAAAATTTCTATTGAAAACTGAATTTTTTATATGAAAATTGGAAAAAAAGTTTTCTATGGCAACTCAGGTTTTGGTACAAGTTTTTTAAAGAAAAATTATATTAAGTTCATATTTTCTTTAGGAAATCTGGTTTCAGACGAAAGTTTTCCAGAGGAAAACTTGTTTTAGTACAATTTTATTTTGAAAATTTGTTTATAATTTTTGTTTATTGAGTTCAACTGTTTGTTTATTTGTTATTTTTTTTCTTTTGATAAATTATTTTATTTTTCGCTTTATTGTTTTTTTTCACACATTATTTCATTATAATGAGTTTTTTTTTTTGTATAATAAATTTCTTTTTTTCTTATTGTGATAATATTTATCACCGTCACAACACACAATATTTGTTTTTTTTTCTACTTTAAAACATTGATTTCGAATTAATTAATAACTGTGGACATTAATGGCAAATTAACCTGATTTATTTAGCTCAATTTATATTAAATTTTTTATAATTGCACTTTTTCGATATTTTTATGGTTTTATTTTTTTTTTGTGGCGTTTGTCGATTAACATAAACCGATGATGAGATCCTGGAAAAAAAACGATAAAGAAAATACAGAATGTTATTAATAAATGTTTTACAAAATTGATCGTAGTTGTTATAATTTTTGTGCTGATTTTTTATGGACAGACAAAATAACTAAGGCAATAGTATAGACAACAAATATTCGGATATATGGGGAATTAAAAATATTCTGTAGATAATTCTAATATGTATGCTTAATTAAGAGAACGTGAATGCAAAAAACCGAACTCATTGTAATATAAAGTGGGAGAAAAGTATGTATTTAATTTGAAAATACAACTTGAATTGAAAATTTGTCAATTCTTAAAAATACATAACACTAACCGAACACAGTATAAAACTCATAAAATCAGTAAATTAAAAAGTATTGATTTTAAGTAGGGGAAAGGTTGGTATTCAAATTTAATAATGCGCCATCTACATTTTATTTCAGTATCACAAAGAAAAAGCTCTAGCTGAACTGTGTGTTTTGTGTTTTAGAAAAATTGTTTTTTTTTAAATTTTAGTTCCTGCTGAGCCCGGTGTTTTCTTCAAAAAAATTTTTTTTTTAAATTTTTTTTTTAAACATTTTTTGAGACTTAATATGGAAGTTCCAGCTGAGATCGGTGTTTTTCTCAAAAAAAATTTTCTAGCTCAGACTGGTATTTTTTTCAAAATTTTTTTTTCTTAAAAAAAATTGTTTTTTTTGTTTTTTAATTTTTTGAGCCGTGAAATGGAAGTTCCAGCTCAGATCGGTGTTTTTCTCAAAAAAAATTTTCTAGCTCAGACCGGTACTTTTTTAAAATTTTTTTTTTTCTAAAATTTTTTTTTTATTTTTTAATTTTTTGAGCCGTGAAATGGAAGTTCCAGCTGAGATCGGTGTTTTTCCCAAATATTTTTTTTTTTTAATTTTAATTTTTGGAGTTGTAAAATGTCATAACACGATTTCATTGAAATACATTTAAAAAAAAAAATTCACTAGCTACTTTAACAGCCTGTTTTTATAAAACGTATACGTCTGTGGCGAACATAAACGTCTATAGCCGAAAACGAATTGGGTTTCTATAATTCCAACGAATCCAATTAGCCAATACACGCAAAAACACATTAGAAAGAGACACCAATTAGAATTTTAACAGAGACTTTCGTGTTACAAAATCCCAAACTAAGGAAACAGAATTTCTGTTCATAATTTTAACGAAACCCATTCATTTTATAAATTTATCTATCTATTATCTATTTTGAATCCAATTTTTTTTTTGTTAAAATAAATTCATTATAAATAGAAAAAATGACACAAAAGTGTAAATTTTCCGTGGTTTTCCATAAATCCACATATCTTACAATTTAAATGAGATATAGATCATTAAAATCCAGGGAGTATTTTCGATTTTATTCACAGTTTAGTGAAGGGTCCTTCTGGATTCTCGCAAGGGACACCTAAGGGACTGAGAATTTTGTTCGCTTACACAAGAGAACTGAAGTGGATTGGTACTGAAAACATTTTCCGTTTATGAGAGGTGTCCGCTTAAGAGAGGTGTCCGCAAGAAGAGACACAATTTCATATCATAAAGACCGATAGGAGAGGAAAAAGAATACATAAATTCCCAAATCTTTTATAATTGTTAGATTTACAGAGAAAAGCCTTACACTCACATTTCAATATGCCTTTAGCGACATCTATTTTACAGATGGTCATTTCTCTATATTACCCGAAATTATGAGTTAGGTCTTCTATGAGACCGGCTGGATTCAGCGGTGACTTTAGACAATCGCTCAGTCGGCAGCTGTCATTTTGTTACAACAACAACTACATGTTTGTGTGACATACAGGTAGCGCTACATTAGCAGAGGTATAACGTATGAAATCGCAAATACCAAGCTTGTTGTGAGAAATAAATTGCATAGAGATGGCTACAATTTTAGATTTTCAGGGAATAACATTAAGTAGTTTTAAAAAAGTTTTTGGCCAGCCCTTGGCGACTTCTATGTCTTTGGCGACATCTAAGACTTTGGCCACATATTTTCCCATGCAGATTTAACACCTTGCGAATTCTTCCTTTGGGGCCACGTGAAAGATAAGTTCTACGCCAACAGCCCAGCGTCGATTCAAGACCTCAAAGATAGAATTCGTGAGTCTTTGACGACATCTAGGCCCAACACTTTCAATTCAAGTCTTTGTGACCTAAATAGTGTCTTCGACGTAACATTCGAGCAACTGCCAAAATCGGAGACTGAATTTGATTAAAAAAAAATTGAGTCATTTGTTAGAAAGTTTTCAGAAGCCGGTGACTGTAGAAGGCTTAACGATCCGGCTAATACGCCATCATCTCAATGACTCCTAAATCATTGCACGGCAGCCAATTAAATAAATGACTTTCTGAGATCATCATTTCGTATAATATTAATTTACAAGATTTACAGCATCATTTTTCAATACTTTTTGTTTCCAAAAACGATAATAAATCATGGCTTGCTTGTCTTGGCAAAACACAAAATATTAACACAAATGATTTAAAAGCGAAAAAAAGACGAAATTTACATCCGTTTCTTTGCATTTCAATGTTGTACAACAAATTTAATAAGTTGAAAGATTTTCTTTCAATTCAAACACTTCCCCCACACAACGTCTCTTACTGTTAAAATGCTTAATGAAGCGATAATCGTAAAATCAATAAACTTGACGGCACGAAATCGTCCAAAGCGTACAAAGAGAACAGAATGTAGTCCACCCGCCGCCTGAATTGGCATAAATCGGAATTGAAGTGAATGGAATGGAATGATGTGAAATGTTTGCCTAAGCAATTAGAGGAGTTTTTTTTTCTCTCTCTCTCTCTGCTTTTACCAGTTACAATTTACCAAAATATCCAATAATGAGTTTGAAAATGTTACAGATTGCCAAAGACTAACAGAGGACAACGAATGGAGAAATACTAAGAACGACGGCATCACCCCCCCCCCCCACCACTTTTTCCGCCAATCACATTTGATTTAATCAAATTTTGTTAAGTGTTGAAGAATTCGATACGTTGCGTATTGAATTCAATATGAGGGTATCGATGGAAATGTAAACAGCAACAACAACAGCAAAAAAAAAAAAAATAAAATGAAATATGAAAAGTATACACCAAGTAATTGCCTTTGAGCACAGCTGAAGAGGAATGATGAAATGGGGGGGGGGGGATTTATAACAAGTTCTGATGTTATAGAATCATTGAAGAGCAAAAGGTTCTGTGGAACGACGTTTATCAGACACTCCAGTCCATGGAGTAGATATTTGTATACACTTCATTGTAAAGTAATTGAGCTGAATTATGAAATGAAATTTCCAATTTAAGTAGAAAAGTAAACATAAACCACAAGCAAAAGAAATTGTATGTGTGTATTTATTATTATTAACAAATTATTTCAAAAATATAACACAATCATCGTCATCATCATCAATACCTCTGTCTATAGAGCACATGAAGTAGGTTTCGGGGGTAGCTTGGACAGCAAAGGGAACTTTAAATCTTATATTGGAAAGTGCTAAATAATGAAATCAAAATATCACACAATCAAATTAATTGGTTTCTCAATATCATTGGTTAGAATGAATTTCATCTTGGATCCTCTTTAGCGCATGAGTTCTGCCCGTCCCCCATTTAGTTGCTGCTACTTGACTGCCCTTCTTATGGAATGATTAATATTTGTACAGAAATAATAATAATAATCATCATCGTGTCGTATAATGATGACGCTGCCAAATGTTGTTGAGGATAGTGTATCCGTTTAAAAACAAAACAAGTTAAAGAACATTTCCAGCTGAACCGACTCAACTTCACCCTCAACGCAGCAAGGTGTAATTAGAAAGTTGTTACTCAAAAGAAGTGCACGGGAGGAGTTTTGAGGAGTGAACCAACGAATGGGCTTACCCATGAATTTCTCTCTGAGGGTTTCAAACCAATGGAGGTACATTTGAAAGGGGGAGTCGCCAGTTGCACCGACTTAATCTCTAAGACTGGAAGAACTTCTTACGATAATTTGTTTTTGGTTTGTTTGAAATATGTCCACTGAACATTTCACATTGCTGTGCCGATGAGTAATTTTCAATATTAGTATTCCCCCTAGCCCTGGTAAAGCTATCTGTGAACCAACCCCTCAACAACCAGCCAACAATGGCAGTTCTTTCACTGCCCGAACTCAGTTTCTTCCTCTATGTTTTTTTTTTGTTGGCCTAATTTTGTGTTAAATAAATTTATGGCAGTGTTACACCTTTGGCATTTATTTATTTATTTTTTTAATATTTTTTTTACTAATTTTAAAATCAATATTTTGCCTTGCTGTCTGATAAGAAATATAAAACACTTTTTATTAAGTTCAAACCATTTCTCGTGCTGCCGCAATATTTGCACAATAATTTATCGTAACGAAATTGCGTTTCAATCTTTTTTTTTTTTTTGGTTCGCTTTTGTCTTATTGAACATTTGGCGAAATTAAACTCAACAGTATTTGCGCATTAAAAACACTATTTTTAGAGAAAAAAAAGAGTTTTTTTTTTGTGTGTATAAGGTGAATTGTCATTATGACAATAAGATCTATTGAACTACACTCAAAGAAATAAAAACAGTTCAAATGAGAAAAATATTAAGGAAATCGTAGATGAATATGATAGACTCAACATGAGCCCAACAAGCACACTGAGCAAAGTCGCTCATTACCAATATTGGCCAGACCATCTAGATCCCCCAAAGAAAAAAAGAACCCACTGTAAGCCACGCTGGGGCCGTAGAGTTTGGCAATATTAAATAGCAACATGGAAGAGATTTTTCCAAACAATAGACAAAGCAGGCTTAACTGATCAGAGTTTGTGAATACTTTGATATGAAAATGTTACATGAACAATGGGTGCCGCGTTGGCTCACACTCCATCCTAAGCTAAAGTATGTGATCATTTCGTCGGCGTGTTTGGCGATTTTCAAGCGTAATACCAAGAAGCATTTGCGTCTTTTCTTAACCATGGACGAGACAGGGATTCATCACCAGCCATCAGGAAGACCAAGGAAAAGTCAACATAGTGAATTTCATTGCGTAGGAAGGTCACCCAGCCGGGGTGGTTTTCAAAGCCATCAAGGGCGGCCGGTAGTTAATGCAACTTTCTCAAAGCACACCCAGGTTTGTATGCCAATAAGAACAGCACACATTTCCTAATAGTCTTTCCCACCTCATTGGTTTATGATCGGCTGGCTTGAGTTCCAGTGTTAACTGAACTTTATAAGCCTTAAGACCCAAGTCTTTATGCAAACTACGATGTAATGACGTTTGTGGAATGCCCAATTCCCCAAAGAACGACTAGGAATGGACAACGCCGGGGTTTTCTTCAACACTTTGGGCTACAGCAGCAATATTCGCAGTTGTTTCTTGAGCAGCGTGCACGGGTTTTATTCTTCACATCACTAACTTGTCCCAACAGGCCGAATTCTTCTACCAATTTCTGTAGTGTTTCACTACGACCCAAAAATGCTTTAGTTTGGCGAACTGTGACTGCAAGATTTTCACCATTTTTAAAGTGAAAATGAAGTCACTTGTTCTGCCACAGAAAACTGTGGGTTTTTTTTTTCAAGAATAAAGTCCATTGACCTTCCAACTCTGAAAGTGTTTAATGTCTATTACAATCCATACTATTGAATATTCAAATTGATTTCTTTTTATTATGTTAACAATAGCAGTGAACAAATTTAGACATCTTAATATATATTTACCCTCGACACTGATTCACTGATACACTGATTCACTGACTCTGTCACGCAGTACGTAGGAATTTAAATAGGCATTCTATAATTTTCTATAAATAATAATAATAAAAAAAATAATATTTTTTTTTTGTACAGAAATTGTGTTTTCCCCAAATTTTTTTTTTACAATTTTTTTTTTTACAAAATTTTTTTTTTCCAAATTTTTTTTTTCAAAAAAATTTTTTTTTTTCCACAAAATTTTTGTTTTCAACAAATTTTTTTTTTTTAGAAAAAAATTTTTTTTTCAACAGAATTTTTTTTCCATATTTCAACGGGCCCCATAGGCGCATTACAACTTACTAGTTTTAAATATTAATCATTTAAATTTAAATTAAAAAAAAAAAAAAGACACTCACAGACAGTTTGAAGACAATCAGCGTCATCATAACTTTGGGTTAACATAACAATCAGCCTCATCATAACTTTGGGTGGGAGTTGCCATTGTCACTGAAGAGATACCGCCACTTTGTCGGATTTCTTTCATCATCACAGACTTCATTGTCGGATATTGATTATAAACAAATTATAAAACATTTATCTTCCCTTTCTTTGGTTTGCTCATCTACCCTTACCCCACTGCCAATGCTTTCTTATAGCAGACCCCCCCCAAGCATAGGCGTGTATGTCGTTGACAAGAACCGAGGGGGCAACATCATTTATGCGATTATTTACAATCGAATTATGTGTTTAAAGAACAAAAAAAGTAATAAATTTATTTATTAATAAAAAAAAATCACACACTCCCACTGCTTTATTTTTCTCACATGAATACGCTTATTTATTTTTTTTTAAATATTTCATTTGCTGTCTTCTCTAATGGAGGCGATCATTTAAATGGGACTGGGGACAGCACTCAGAGAAAAATGTTGATCCGAATCTCGAGAGATTTGAAAAGGCCAATTTGAAACGACAGACGTCGATGCAAAGAGAGTCTCTGAAATGGGCTCGAGGGAGTTCTAATCAACGGGGGGCCTGGTCTGGGTGGCTGCAAAAAGGTTGCGAGCGCCTGATGGTCAAAGATAGCCTAATAAATTCAACAGCTAGGTGATTTATCTTTGTGTACTTTTCAGTGACTCAACAAGGAACCGCCTAGATTTTTGTTAGACCTTCGTCGAATATTTATGGTCAGTGAGGTTACCAATCTCACCAAACCAACTGTTGTCGACTAGCCGTGACACCTCAACGTCCCGCCGACTGTTATGTCCAGCCGCAGATCTCATAGCGAGATGGCTCAGCAGTTCAAAATTCAGCTGATCTGCATTAGAGTCAAGGGCCAAACCATAGAACCGCAGAGCAGAAGCTCTAGCAAGTCTATGGCCTATTTTCCTGGGGTGAGGGCTATAGGCCCCGTTGCGGGTGCATTGTACTTATTTTGGCAACCGGCAGAGGTCTAAGCCCCCCATAGACAGACCTAGGTACGCCTATGCCTACCAAGCTGGAAACTGGAATCCTCAGCTATGCCCCTAGCCACATGCAAACTCCTATAGACACAGAATTGGTAGGACGTGGACGAGTGTCCTAGACTGGAGTCACACCAGACAGATGTGGCTGTCGCCAAAGCTGGATCAGGACCCTGTCTGATTGAAAGGAATCCAATAAGACTGAATGTTGCAACTGACGCAACTACCGTTTGTAGTTGTTCGAATGAAAAAGGAGGAGAAGCCGTTTTTATTGGCTTCTAATTGGGCTGATGATTTCATTTACATCTAAGATAATGCCGGTATTAAATTCTAGAGTTATACGATCCTAAAAAGGATAACCAATCACAAGAGACCTTCCCTGATTGCCACCTCATACTGATTGTCCCCAAAGCCAGTTTCCCGACAACCTTCGAAAGATCTTCCAAACTAAAAATCTTCTGGGGGTTTTATGATGGCCCGTACTTTCCATTGGGCTGACCAGGCTGAAGCCTAGTGCCCCACATGCCTGGGGCCCCTATTACTCCACTATTTTCTTGCACTTTTACAAAAAAAATGGTTTCAATTATTTGGATCTAAAATATTTTTCATGTTTAGTAATAACTGAATTTATGGCACCCTCTCATTTTATATCTACAATTTGAATAATGCAATAATAGTTTTTATTTTAATTGAATTCTAAACAATTTTTATTTAAAAAAATATAAAAATGCCCCCGAAAAAGGGGTAAGTCCGGCCCTGGTTGGGGATTTTCTTGTGTAACCCCTTCCGCTGTGCCCATTGTCATTGTCATGTCCACCGACACTTTGTGCGTTGATTTCTTTTGCGTGACCGTCCGGCCGGCTGGAGGACAGTTTACGCCTGGAATTTTATTTATTAAATGTCACCAGATGAGTGAACTATTTATAATGAAATGATTTCATAATCATAAGCAAGCAAAACTTGTTGGGCTAATTGAGCGCATTTAAGCGAAATGTTGTAACAATTAAAATGTAAAAACCACAATAATTTAAGAATAAAAAAAACAGTTTAGAAGGCCACGGAACTGAAACATCAGCGACTATTTTTAATGGCTGACTGAGGCTGGGAGGCGGAGGTGGTAACATTTCAAATGTATTCGAGTCATTGAGTCATTCATCCTTTTGGACAACACGCAGCATATTTCGCATATTTAAATGTTGAATGACATGCATTTGATATTCAGGTCAGCTCAGTCTAATGAGTTTTTTTTTCTCTTTGAGAGTTACGAAATTTGACAGTTTCTATTTTCAGAATGTTAAAGCGTTTTCAGTACACCTTCACATCACATCGATAGCATTTAGTATTTCAACAGTTTTACTAGCTGATTATACGTATCTATTTTAGAAAAACGTGTTTACTCAAAACTATGAATATAAATAAATGCTCTATTCCCCCCAGAGAAATGCCAGAGAAAGAAACCAACAAAAACCAAACAAAACAATCATGAGAAAATCAAACTAAAAAGAAAATTGAAATTGAACTAACCCCCACATCCCGCGCCCACTGTTAACAATGTCCAATAATAAGTACAAAATAATAATAATAGTAATGAGAAGAAGAACAAGAAGAAGAATAAGACAAGTGTACAACGAAATCGTTAACTGAAAATTCATAATTGTTGTTATGTCGCGATAACGCCAAAAAAAAAACTACTTCAACTTACAACAACAATTAACGTTTCCCCCAAACAACAGAAAACGACCAACCCCACTCTTGCCATCACAATAAGGGCGAGGGCGCGCGGGAGCAGCAACCCAAGACCAGACCTGAAGGAACTACAAAGAAAAAACGAAAGACACAAAGAAAAGTTCTTATCATCGTGTATGATATGGAAACAGAAAACACTAACAAATGAAACCAATAAACAAACTAAAGTGGTGAAGGGGTTTTGGGGTAGGCTGGTGGTGAAGGAGGAGGCCAGACAAAACGTTAAATAACCTCCTGTAATTGCCCCGATATACATACACGAAAAAAAAACCCCGGAAAAGTAACAGTCAAAACTTCTATTTTACTCCTGGAGGCGAGTAAACAGCTAACAATGATGGAAATGTCAGTCACACATGACAGACAATGTCAAAAATGAAGCCCATACACACACACACACAACGAAACATTGCTGTCAGCCCAACAGGAAACAGGAGTTGGCAAACAAATTGTCAGAGTGGCGTAGATTGACGACACAAAAAGGCGCTACCGAGTTCTTGGGAAATGAACTTGCTTGCTTTTCTTAAAGAGCAAACGAGCTAAGAAGAATTCTAAAATGAAAATTGGACTTAGTCTGACAACGTACCTTGTGTAACTTCGAAATATTCCATCGTGGAACAGGCACGGGAAGTTCTATTAATTTTTCTAAGACGGCGCAAGGTGGTCCAGGGAAAAAATAAATCTAAAAGATTTTTAAAATAAAGGGTGTTTTTTTATTGGGGTATAGAACTTTAAGTTGGCATCACTTTTTTAACTGGCGGCCATTTTGTCAGCTGTCAAGTGATTAATATTTAGTTTGGTTTGCCATTTCATCATGAACAGGTTGACAAAAGAACAACGCTTGCAAATCGTGCAAATTTATTTCGAAAGTAATGGTTCAGTTCGCAAAGTTCACCGCAAGCTCCGTCCATTTTATGCCATTACATCCACAAAAACTGACTGTTTGGTGTGCTCTATGGGCTGGTGGAGTCATTGGGCCATACTTCTTCCGAAATAATGCTGGAGAGTCAGTTACCGTTAATGGAGACCGGTATAGAGCCATGATAACCGACTATTTTGTTCCCGAATTGGATGGCATGAATGTGGATGAGTTGTGGTTCCAACAAGTGGTTGAAAATTAGACCTGTAGAATTGGCTTTATTCGAGCCAGCCGCGGCGGCCACATGCCCGAAATCATATTTAAACATTAATGGCATAAAATTATCCTTCCAATAAAGCCAAATTGATGGACATTAAAACGATTTTCTTGTGTTTTATTTCAATTCGAAGTTCTATACCTCAATAAAAAACACCCTTTATTAAATAAGAAGTTGTTATATTCCGCTTGAAAGCGGCTAAGGTTTTTCTAAGACGACGCAAGGTGGTCCAGGGTTAAAAAAATCTAAAAGATTTTTAAAATTTAATGGAGCCGAACTAATTTCCCGGCGTCGTTTTTCGATTAAAGTGAAAAAAAAAATTTTTTTTGAACAATTCTGGACCACTGTACGACTTTATTTACAAGTTGAAATCCAGTCATAAAATTGCCAAGGTTCCAAGCAGTATTTGAACCTGGGCAAAAGTGACACACTTCCCACTATAATACTAACGGATACAGCCTTTTAAAAGTGCAGCTGCTATTTGAAAGCTTCGACTTGGGTCTTTGCCAAGTCTTTATGCAAACTACGGTGTAATGACGTCTGTGCCAATGCCCATTTTTATCATGCCCTGAGAAATTATTTCAGAGAACTTTACCCGTCTGTTTCTACATGAAATGTTAAGGGGAATGACAAACCCTCTACGATTCCATCCGACCAAACTAAACTTCGTGTTAACTTAGGAATTGTTTTGTTGTCTTTATTAGAAACTACGAAGTCACAGAATAGTCGAAAAAAAATTTCCTTGGTAAAAGCCCATATAAAATGTCTACGACATTTCTGTGACTTCCTCTTTCCGTAGGGTAGCCCAATATTTGGTGTTGACCCATATTGTTTTCCCTACTGTGCATTTACCAGGGTTGTGTTGTTGTTGTTATTCTTGTTGTACCGTTGCTGTGTCACGTGCTATGAAACGCCATAAAAACAACAACAACAACAACCCAAACTCCCCCACAGACTTTGTAGTGTTTGTGGTATGAAAAACTTAAGAGCACGAAAGCCCGGGAAAATTCACTCTAAATGCTTAATTAATTCCCATAAAACATGCACAAAAAAGTAAAACATCAAGAAAAGAACTTCTGTGTTGGGTTTACTATATGTGAGCAAATATTTGCGTCATAGTTATTTTTTTTTCACGGTTGTAGCGGTGCATACTCACATTCAATGTAGACACATTTAAAGTTGTGACGAGGAGGAATTGTTTTTAAACACAATTTTTTTTTTTATATTTTCTAAAGAAATTTTTTTCTTTTTTTCGTAATTAAGTTGAAATTTTGTGAATTAGTTAGGGAATAATTTTGAATTTTTTTTTGCAGTTTGTAAAATTTCTGTTAATGTGTTCTGCGCGGTTTTCTAGAATTTGAGTGGTAAAGGGTTTTTTATAAATATATTTTTTTTAAATTCTTGAACAGATTTTTATTTCTTTATTTTATTATACTTTGCAATTGTGAAATTTCCCATATTTAAGTGACTTTCAACTTTTCCAACTAATTCTTAATGTTGTTTTCAATTCAACTGCTTTTTATTTCTTTACTTTCCATACATTTTCAATCCACTTTTCTTTGCGAAAATTTCATCATTTTTTTTTTGCTTTCTTCACAATTTCACCACTTCATCAAAGTCTGTGAACATTTTCGTTGTTTATTTCCATTCAATTGAGTGGAAATATTTTCGAAATTTTCTTTTTCGTTGTTTGAATGAAATGCACCAACTAATATTTAATATTTTTCACAATTTCTTATTTGTTTGTTTGGATTTCAACGAAAACCATATCAGACACCGGTCCTATTATGTTCGCGACTCAGTTATTACTGATTTGAACAGTGCCAGCGATATCGCACACATTGACTTTTTTTCGTTTGATGCTCTCTCATGTTGTTGCTGCTGTCGGTGAATAAAACTACACAAACCAAATGATAAACCATCGCACACACACAGTTGTGTCGTTTGTAGTCCAAAGAGAGTGAGCATTTTCGGTAAGAGAGCGAAACGAAACGACTTATGAAAAAAGCGCGCCACAAAAATGCAGGGCAGAATTGTTTTGTTTTGATTTGCTTTTCGCTGTTCTTCAAATGCTTGCCAAGCAAGCGAAAGCGAACGACAAGAATTCCAAACATTTTTCTTTTGTTTGATGGCTGTATTGTCCCCGCCCACCACTCCCCATCCCAATCACCACCTGCCCTAACGGAAAAAAGGTGAGGAGAAGTGCCAAGTGAATCATGTGGCTTTTAAAACTGATAAATGATTTCATGTAGTGGGATAAAGAAAAGTGAAACATATTTTCAAAGAGTAAATCATCATAAAAGAGCGAAATTCTCAAAAGAGTTTGAGGTATCGGCACATAAGTTTAACTGATCGTGGGGTGGGTACGAAGGAAATACATTAAAATTGTCCAAACATTTCAATTTTAGTCATTTACAAATTGTGTACTTAACTCCAATAGAAATTAACTCAAATTAAGTAAAGTTGATCAATTAAAATCACAATCAAATTGAGTAAATTTCATTAAATTAAGTAAATTTAATCATACCCATCGAAAAACTTTACTTAAATTAAGTTTAAATAATTTTCCTTGAAATGAGTTCAAACATTTAAATTTTAGTCATTTACAAATTGTGTACTTAACTCCAGTAGAAATTAACTCAAATTAAGTAAAGTTGATCAATTAAAATCTCAATCAAATTGAGTAAATTTCATTAAATTAAGTAAATTTAATCATACCCATCGAAAAACTTTACTTAAATTAAGTTTAAATAATTTTCCTGGAAATGAGTTCATAATTTGAACTTTAAAGAAACAAAAAAAAAAAAGATTTTTACCCATTTGGAGTAAATGGAATTAAATTATGGAAATTTGAAAAACTGACTGATCCATGCTTAAATTAAGTTCAAATGCCTTTCATGCAATAAAAACATACTTTGAACTGAAAATAAATAACAACGATCGTTATTTTTAGTACAATATTTTTAATTGATGGCGACGTTAGTAAGAAAAACATACATTGTTCATTACTCAAACATAAGAAATGTTGTACTCAATACGAGTAAAAATTAACTTAAATTGAGTAAAATTGATCATATTCTAAGCGAGAAAATGTAATGAAATTTAGTAAATTTGATGAAATAAAGTAAAGTAAATTAGTAAATACCTATGGACATTCACTATTTGAAAGTATACGATTTGCTTGTTTTTAATAGAATATTTATTATTCTATTATTATGTAATAGAAGTTTAAATAGTTTAAGTTTAAATAACTCGTTTTCTGGTAATTTAAATAATATTTCGTTGAAGTGTATTTTCATTTTGGCGGTTATGTTAACAAGCAAAGCCAATGCATTTTCAGAGAGTAAGGATTTTGGTGTGGTGTCATATTTGGACCATTTTTCATAGACAACACTGCTGGAAACGCCTTTTTGGTTCGGGATAGGCGCTGGGGAGAAAAGATTAACACACACATTGCGGTCTGCTTGACAATTTAATCGCTTGTGTAGAAGAATACCCCATGCATCCGTGATTTTTCTTATTGTGATTGCTTGTCTGGCAGATTTCTCAGAAGATAATTCAAATATCTTCTCGTAATCGAGGGTGTATAACCTCATTGCTACAGCGGCCTCTAAGCATTCTAGGCGATCCAAAACAATTGAACGTATTTGTCTAAAATCATTAAAAATAAGCTTAGCAAATATTTCCTTATTTATTTAACTTTTCTGTTATAGGAGAAGTTTTTTTTCCCACAACCCTCGCACACATTTCAATGTATATGTAGGTGACGGTTTGTCTGAAACATCATGAATTCAGATCTATGGGTATGTGTGTGAAAAATTATTTCATTATGTAAAATTCTTCAGAGAGAGAGAGAGAGAGATCTCCCAGTTGCAATATTCTCAATTGACATGATCACTGAATAATCAACTATAAAGTTGTTGATAAGATATGAGAAAAATTCGATAAGAGGGAGTATGAAAGAGAATCCAAACGCGGAATACATTGTAATCTCAACCTCCGAACAGATGATCGACCACTCTCTTCTTCTCTCTCTCTCTGCGTTTTTAATCAAAATAAACGCCTTTTGTTTTGGTTTTTGTTGGTAAATTTTATAACTCAAACATGTGATCAGCTGTTTTCTAAATTTTTTTTTTTTTGGTATTTCTCGATAATGGAATTTGGCGCTGTTTGGAAATAGAGCACGACGCAATGACACCCCAATTATACCCCACCACCCATAAGACTGTATATGTGCATAAACCATTGATTAAAACAGAATAGCGTTTTATCCATTAGTCATCTGGCGAAGTAGTAGTTTGGGGCTCATTCGCTGTGGCATTTGAAAATTTTCCAATAAACGTGATAAAGCCATTTGAAAGTCATTTCAAAGATGACCTAATAGTTGGCCTTGAAATTGTGTGGATACGGTTGGCGGGTGGGTGGTTGGAGAGTTGGCCAGGAGTGCTGCCGAAAGTGGCGACCGGATGATAATCTATCATCGTGGGCAGGCAATGGTGTCTATGAATGTTGGGTTTATTTATAAAACATTAGCTAAGGTCATTTCCACCTTAGAATTCGGCGTGTTAGAGGCCATGTCATTTCACTCATATTTCTCAAATATAATTTATGCACTGTCATGCAAAATAGGGTTAAATCATCGCTGGCTTATAAGGAAAGACAATGGGCGCAAGATGTCTGTTATAGATTTTAAACACGTAAGTTGCACATAAAACACAACGGGCCAAAAAGCAAACATTTCCAATTACTCGGCCCCTGCTAAAAATCCCTTCAACGAGGGGGGGAGGGGGTGGTTTTTAGAAGAACAAGGTTAATTAAGATACCGATAAACGCACAGCGGGTCTGCCTGGTCTATAAAGAAATCGAAAAAGGCCAGTCAGATGTCGGTGTTGTCATCCAAAGAATGTTTACAGAGAAAGGGTTGAAATTCCAATCAAGAGAGTGTGAGTGGATTGGAAGAACACGAAAAACACGTTGGTTGTGGCTAAGAGACAAACAATTAAAAGAGTGGTTAATAAAGCTTTGTTCATGGGGACCAATATGGAATTCGGAGAGAAGAGCATAAGCATGCGATCGGTTAAAGTTTTCTTTTCTTGCCACCAAGTACATTATACGTATCAAAGAGAGAGAGAGAGAGAGAGAGAGGGACAAAACAAGCTTTTCGTTCACGAGAAAAAGCTTGTTCTGTAAAAGAGTTAGTAATGCAAGCTTTTTTAACATTTACACCATTTACCAAAAATTACTTTTGTGAATATAAAGAACAACATAAAAGTAAAAAATCCCTAAAACATACTATTGCTAGGCAATGTCGATTATCTGATACACTACGTGGAAGTAGAATATCTTTCCACAGAAACCACTCCGTGAAGTCCACCTAGTGATTTTATTTTCAACTATATCGAGCTCTAGCCGCTAAGAGGACTTAAGCGCCAAATGAAAATTTTACAGAAGAGGGTTTTTTGTGTGTAATGAAATTAAGTAAATGTAATGAAATTAAGTAAATTTGATCATTCACATGCAGCAAAACTTTACTTAAATTATTTAAATTTTTACTTAAAATAAGTACACAATTTGAACATAAAAGAAACACAAAATATTTCCTTTTTTATTACAATAATAAAATAAAATAACAAAGTACCTTTGTTTCCAGTACACTGTTGTACTTTAGAGACAGAATGGTAAAAAAATTACCTAAAAACGCAAAAAAAAATATATATTTAATGAGAATTTGTTGGAGCTTTCTTGAACATTTTCTAAAAAGAAGAGTTTTTGCAAAAAAAAAATGATTTTTTGCTAAAAAAAAAAACAGTTTCTAAAAAAGTGTACCAACATGCTTTTGTTTATAAAATTATTTTCTTTTCTGATCACAAAAAAAAGTTTGAACTTTCTTCAATAATTTAAATAAAAAAAAAAACCTGTAAACAATCCCGAACAAATTGGTTTTTTTCCACAACTATTTGAACTTAAAATACAAAAAAAAACTTCAATTTATGATATTTTTGTATTGAAGTAATTGAGTTTTTCCATTGGCTAGTCCACATTCAGCCCAGTCGCTGCTTTTTATCCTTCGAAGTAACTGCCACACGGCCGTAGCCTCGATACAAAAACACATTTTTGCTGTGCATTGTTAAGATGCCATTGAATTTGATTTCAGGAAAATTCATATGAAATTTCTCAGCATCCAGATGTAAATCAAAGAAAGCCATTTCTCGATCCTAACATCCCACCCCAAAGACAAGAAGTATGAAATAAAACCCCAAAACCGAATAAGAAAAAAATGTACCTTCTTCACTGGACACTTGTCGGGGAAATTCTTACTGGACGATTTCATAACATTCAATATCATATAGGGTACACTCAGCGATTTCCTATAGCCAAGATTTAACAATTCGCAGGCATTTATCGTAACATTGAGCAATTTCCATTCTTTCCCCTTGACCTTGGGCACCGAAGCATAGTAGGTCACCATAATGTCCTCGAGGTCTTGCGACAGCATCACACTGCCATTGACACCCAGATGATCGGTGAAATTCACCAATTCTACTGTCAGCAGCTTGAAGATATCGGCATTGTATTCATGGCGATAGGATTCAATGTCAAGGCTGACCAAGCTCTAATGAAAATGGATTAGAAATCGGTTATACCAGAAATAGAACATACCGTAACATAAATGATGGGCCCTGCTGCCAAAAGCAAAGTCAACAGCTTTAGCATTTTTTCGTAGTTGGACTGTTTGTAAACTATATACTGGCTGGTTAGATTTATACTGGCTGCTCTGTAGCATGTGAATGGATGTTCCATACATTATTTTGCCATGCATGATTACTTTAGTAATTGCCTACTTTCATACGGATAGATAGTTGATTTATTTTTGTTTTGTTTGTCTGCCAAAGTAAGCGTAAAATCATGATCCACTTAGATTAGCGTGTTTACTAAGTGTATTTTTACCAATAGCTGGTTGTACTGAAATTATTTGAATCATTTAAACATTTGAGTACATAATTTGAACAATTTTTAGGCTCGAGTTCATGTAATCGAACAGGAAAAAACAAATTGTCCCTTATCATATGAAAGGGTCTTTCAAAAAGAGCATCCGAACTTTGACAGTTGATAGCGGCCATATCGGCTATATTTTATTATGTTTTAGTAGGAAAAAAATCTGTTTATAAATAGGAATATCTCAAACAAATATTTTATAATTTTTATTTGTTTTTTCTACTTTGAAAAAAAAAAAGCGAGCAAACAATGCCGTTCAGAAAAAAGTTCACAGCTCTAGAATGGGTTGACCGATTTGTTCACAGCTCTGGAATGGGTTGACCGATTTTTACGAAACTTGTGTCACATTAAAGAGAACACAACAAGCTAATTTTGTATTTTCAAAAATGTATTTACTTTTTTTTAAAATGTCTTTTTTCAATTTTTTTTTAAAAATCGTTAATTGGCATAACTTTAACAAATCCCAAAAGAGTATTTGTATATTTTGAGATCTCAAAGGCATGTGATTTGACCTCGGCAGGCTTTTATTGAGGGATTTTCTAAAGTCTTTGCAAAAAAGCCATAAACTACAGATGAGCTTATACGTCATAATAATGAAAAATCTGACATTTCGACACACAGCGAAGCCGCGGCGCACATTTAGTTTCACGATGAAAGTTTGTTGTGCTCTTGGAGATACTGATTCTCTGTCAAAATCATTGACCTCTTGGGTAAAGCAAAGGACCTCTTGTCAAAGTAATTTACCTTTGATGTCTGCTGAAAAAACACTAGGTTACCTAGGTGTGACACAATGATCTCTGGACTAAGACAATGAAATGTGGTTTGAGACTATGACCTTCGGTCTAAGATAATGACCTCCGGTCCAATATAATGTGCTCTGGTCTAAGATAATGACCTCTGGTCTAAGATAATGACCAGTGGTCTAAGACAATGACCTGTGGTCTAAGACAATGACCTCTGTTCTGAGACAATGACCTCTGGTCTAAGATAATGACCCCTGGTCTAAGACAATGACCTATGTTTTTGAGACAAGGACCTCTATTGTGAGACAATGACCTCGGGTCTAAGATAATGTCCTCTGGTCTAGGATAATGTCCTCTGGTCTAAGAAAATGTCCTCTGGTCTAAAATAATGACCTCTGGTCTAAGATAATGACCCCTGGTCTAAGACAATGACCTGTGGTCTAAGATTCTGATCTTTGGTCTAAGATAATGACCTCTGGTCTAAGATAATGACCTATGGTCTAAGATAATGAACTCTGGTCTGAGACAATGACCTCTTTTCTAAAGATAATGACCTCTGGTCTAAGACAATGACCCCTGGTCTAAGACAATGACCTGTGGTCTCAGATTCTGATCTTTGGTCTAAGATAATGACCTCTGGTCTAAGAGCTCCAGTTCATAAGGATGAGAAGAATCCCGCAAAACAACCGTCGCCCATCGACCAAAAGTCTGTAACTTTGGACGTAGTAAACATTTTTGTGTTTCTGTAAGAAACAGATTGTAGGCAAGGAGTATGCAATTATTTTAAGGTGTTAACGTTAGAAATCGGTCATATGGATATATTTTAGAAGTATATTCAAAGTTGACAACATTTTCGTATTTTTCGATTTTAGTTGGGGAAAACAATTTGTATTTTTTTGTTGGTAAGTGTTGTTTATAAATATTGATAATATTATAAATATTTTTTTTTGTAACAACTGCGAAAGTTTAAATTTTTAATTGAGAACCGAGTTCAACCACCCCTATTACTGCAGGCTACATTTCAGTTGTTGTTTTTTTTTTTATATGAAAAATATACCATAGAATGGCCAATGAAAAATTGCGCAAGTTTTAATTTTTGGGGATTTTTTTTTTTTTTTTTGGGATATTTTCATAATGCGCGTTTTTTTTATAATGTTGTTTTTTGGGGTATTTTTCAGAATTTTTGGAGACATTTTAAATTGGACATTTTGGGGGAGATTTTTAATTTTTTTCGTGGAATTCTTCATTACTGGAATTCTTTTTCATCACTTTTTCGTCCATAACTCTCACAATTATTGAGATTCCGAAAATACAATTCCTGTTTTCTACTTGTCAGAGTTTGTTGTTTTTTTTTTAAGACAACATCGGAGATAAGAATAATTTATTAAAATATTATTTTTGTGGGGAAATATTTAAAAAACTGTACAGATTTTTTTTTTCAATAATGGAAGTTAAGCAACTTTTTGTAGTTAGTTATGTTCTCTTTAATATAAGACAAGTTTCGTAAAACTGTTTTTTTAGCGGATATTTTAAATTTTAAAGACTTTACTCAACATTTACAGCCAGGTCAATGGTATAGAAGGCCACATTCTTGTCATGGAACACCACGTGAACGTTAATCTTTGTGGGCGGAAACTTTATGGGAAAGTTCACATTGCCCAAATGGAAATTGCTGAAACAGTACTCGCGGTTCTGCAAAGACAAAAAAAAAAAAAAATACTACATGAAGCTCCAAACATCAAATCATTGTTCTGTTTGCATCCATTTCACCTGTTTCAGTGGACACTTATCGGGAAATCTGGGACTGGTGGCTTGTATAGCCCTTAACATCATGTGGAATAGTTTAATGTGATACTTGCTGCCACTAACCAGTAACTCACAACTATCGATGGTCTTGTTGACAATGGTCCAGATAGTTCCCATTTTTTTGTGGGTTGTGGCAGTGAATACCGTTGTCAGATCTTCAATATCCCGGCTGAAGACAATGCAGCCGTTCAAAGCCTTCTGGTTGTTATAGTCGATCAACTGTATATCGATGGCCTTGACATAGTTCGGATTGACTTCATGACGGTACGACTTAAATTCAAACTAAGCATACATATTCAATTAGTTATTCAATTCAGCACAGTTAAGAAATACAACTCACGAGTCCATAACTGAGAAGAGGTGTCATCAATAGCACACAATATTTCAGCCAATCGGTACAGTGCGAACTGGCTGCCATGTTGTTGTAAACGCTGTTCACCATTAACTGACCTCTTGCGAAAGCATTGGGAAACTTTAGAATTTGCTCCCCCAATTAATTGGAAAGTACATAGTTAAATAGTTTTTGATGGATTTTTGCGATTACGAAAAAAAATCTACAAAATTGGCTTTTATTTGTTTGAATTAAAAACTAAATAATTGCTATAGATACTTTGGATGTGATTGCTCTGCTATGGGAGAACTTTTGGAAACATGTTTTTTACTCTGCTATGCCATTAAAAAAAATCTACAAAATTGGCTCTTTTTTTGTTTTAATTTAAAAATCAAATAATTGCTATAGATACTTTGGATGTGATTGCGCTGCTGTAGGAGAACTTATGGAATATTTTTTTTTTGTGGTCTAAAAAATAATTAAACTGCAGGTCAAGTAATTTTCCGCAATGATTAATGTCTGCCTCGAGTGATCAATACTGTTACTAGGAAATTAAACATGAACTACAATTGGCTTGGCAAAATAAGTGTTTTGAGTTTATTCACATTATTTTTTTATTTTTTAAAAACTGAATTGGAGTTAGAATTGCAGCTTATAAACAGCGAGAAAGGCTTATCAAAATAAAAGGACATATCTTGGCGAATCTATTTTCCATTCAATTTAAAATGAGACTGAAAGTCTAGCGACTTAAAAAAACCAATATTGGTACCAATTTAGCTTACAGTTCATTTCCTACATTAGCTAATAGCCACGACACACAACCACCTTCAATGACCGCCATCGTGCCGCTTTTAAGCTCTGGTTTTTACCCTGGCGACATCAGGCTTTCAGCGAGTAAATCAAAGCCTTTGTGGCCTGCTCTACAGGCCGTTCAATGTCCACCAAGGTTGTGCCATTGACATGATCCTCGACTTAATTATCGAACCATTGACCACAAAACGCCAGACCGAACAAGTTTGTCGTCTTTGTTGTGCCGAATTAAAGAACAAATGATTTAAAAACAAAATTAGTTTTGCCAAATCGACTGTTCCAAAACAATCCACACAGCATTATGAACTTTATTCAAAAACTTGTAAAGATTTTCGCACAATACAATTAAGAAAAAAACTAAAACACATCAAGTATCCCGACGAAGCTGGACTTTTGAAATGTACCTGTTATCCAGTACTTTGGACAACCACGCAGATTGTAAAGAAGGTAACACTTTTCACCTGATATTCCAAGATAATGTCAATCTTTGTATCCGGGAACTTTAATAGTAAGTTCACATCACCCAAATAGAAATTGTTAAAGCAATACTCTTGGTTCTAAAAAAAAAAACAAAGAAAAATCAAAAAAAAAAAAAAATCAAATTTAATTTTTGTTTCAGTTTTACCTTTTTCAGTGGACACCTATCGGGAAATTTGGGACTGTTGACTTTAATAATGTTTACAATCATATGGAAAAGTGACTTTCTACCGTCACCCAGTATCTGACAAGCATCTACGGTTTTGTTGACAATGGTCCAGATATTTCCAATTTTTTGTGGACTTGTGGCGAGAACTTTAGCTTTAATGTCTTTAATATCCTGCGAAAAGACAATACAGCCGTTCACAGCATTCTGGTTGTTACAGTTGATCAACTGTATATCGATGGCCTTGACATAGTTCGGATTGGCCACATGACGGTACGACTTAAATTCAATCTAATAATGCATCTCGAATAGTTTACATTTTCCAAGCACCAGAATGGAATTAATACTTACCAATCCATAGCCGAGTAGAGGTGCCATTAGCAGAATAAAATATTCTAGCCAAAACTTATTGTGCGAACTGGCTGACATGTTGTTGTAAACGCAGATGACCACTAACTGACCTTTAACATGGCCAAATGGAGTTTAAGTACACTCGTCAATTAAGTCGAAACTAGTTGTATTGGTTTGGGTGTAGTTCGGCAATTAGATATTTGTTTTAAATAGAAATGTAATCATCTGTGATTGCTCTGTTAGATTTTATTTATTTTTTTTTTTTTTTTTTTTTTTTTCAATTACAATACAATTTATATTCTAATTTTGGGTCCAAGGGGTAAACCAAGGGTGACACATATCCTATGACCAGATTTTTGCAGTGACAGATCAAAGCCTCTGTTGGGAATCGAACCGACACCCCTCACGCTACCAACTTGCCTTGAGTTTTGGAATATTTATGTGGGAAAAAAACGAAAAAGATAATTTGAATGTATAGAAATTGAAGGCACTGTATGGTAGCTCCGCCCTCGTCGCATCGCCCAGTTTTCATTGGAGAATATTTGGGTTTATCCCAGAATATTTTTAAGAAATTTCCATACTGCAGGTTTTGAGAAATTGTTCATCAATTTTTTGGCATTAACTCAACGAGCCACTTTAATCTTTCAGCAAAATAAAGGCGATATGAAAAATGAAACACAAAAATATCAAGAATTCCTCCAAAAAATTGAATTCCACAAAATAAATGAAAAATTCCCCTAAAGCATAATAGGAAAATGTCACCAAAAATTCGGAAAAATCCGCCCAAAAGCCCAATATGAAAATTTCCCCACAAATTCTGCAAAATCCCTCAAACAATTTATGAAAAATTATCCAATGCAAAACCACCCAAATATTATGAAAAAATACCCCCAAAAACAGTATCATAATTTGTTTGGGGGATTTTTTTCAGAATTTTTGGGGTGCACAAATTTGGGTGGCAAAATTATGGGGGTAACCCCAAGCTGATAAGTGACAATTGCTAAGAACTTATAGACACAACAAAACAGGGCTACACTTTGTCAAGATTTACAATGCGATTCAAGAAAGGCTCTATGAAAAATGTCCAAACATTATGAAAAATATTTTTTTAAAAAAAATCGATATATGATTGACTTTTGTTATGATTATGTCGATTCCAAATGGCAGATTTATTTCCCAGAAAATTTTCTAAATCTCAAAACCGAGGTTTCTAAAGATCGTCCCTTATACCTCATCTCTGGGTACGCCCTTCTTTCGATCTTACGATCGAACACACTTCGGCTAGGTAAAACTTCCAAGTGGCAGATTTCTTTGCGACACCACCACAACTCCGATAGAGAGGAGCTACGCTTTTGGAAAAGTCTCTTTTTCGATTTTATTATTTTCCCCAATTTTCTTCGTCTGATAAAAATCCTAGGTGATCTCTTTGCCTACAACAAATTTAACAGTTTTCTTTGGCCGATAAGTCACCCAATAACGTTCCCATATAAGCCAGCTGACCGGTTGCGCCCTTTTCCACAAGTCATGCGGTTCAAGCAGTAATATTCTTTAGATTTCCGATAATTTTCTTCTGGTACTTTATTCATGAGCTTCAAAAATCATTACGACATTTACTTATTATCTTTTGCCTGAATTTCCAACTCAAAGTACCCCTTGAACATGGTAATGGCATTCTGCTGTAGTGCATATGAGAAATGAATAGACTTTAACAGAAAATATGGAGGAAAGGGTATACTATTCAAAGTAACATTTGTAAAGCAGTATTCTCTGTCCTGCAAAAGACAAAGGATGACATTTGTAAACCAATGGGTGACTACTCTCGAATGGCCTTACCTTTTCCATGGGGCACTTGTTGGGAAAACGTTGACTAGAGACTCTTACAGCTCCCACAATTTGATACAATAGTTTCAGTGACTTTTTTGCGCTACTCGCAATAAACGGACAGCCATCGACGGTTACATTCATTAAGGTCCAGGTACTATAGTCCGGCTTGAGAACTGTGGCCTCCAGCCTAATAGCAAAGACATCAATGTCCCGGGAGAAAACAACGCAGCCATCAAATGCCATATGGTCCGTATAGTTGACCAGCTGCAGCAGATTGCTCTTAAAGAAGTCGGTATTGTACTCATGATAATAGGACTTAAATACGAGTCTGAGGCTTGACTAAAATCGATTGTTTAGAATTTTGAAATGGTTTTTTTGTTGTTTTGATATAAAAGAATACCTGTCGCTTGGCTATGGCGGTTGGTATGAACAGAAGAACTGACAATTTCAGCAACACCTTACACACGAATTTCGCTGACATTTTTCGTTGACTGTCCAATTGGTACTGAAATTAGCCTGTTGCGGTTGTATTTCCAAAGAACAGCAATCAATTTAATGTAGAGTTTTCGCTATGTGGTTTTTCAGTGCTTAATTCGTTTGGCATAGTCGACCCACCGAACAGTCTATTCGGTTTGATCACAACATCACAGCAGTTCTAGTTATTCGCATGGACCTCAATACACCAACCCGCATTCGTAGAGTTCGTGCCGTGGAGTATCTTAATATATATTTACCCTCGACACTGATTCACTGACTCTGTCACGCAGTACGTAGGAATTTAAATAGACATTCTATAATTTTCAATAAATAATAATAATAAAAAAAGAATATTTTTTTTTGTACAGAAATTGAGTTTTCCCCAAATTTTTTTTTTACCAAAAATTTTTTTTTCCCCAAATTTTTTTTACAAAATTTTTGTTTTTACAAAATTTTTTTTTTTACAAAAATTTTTTTTTTTACAAAATTTTTTTTCCAAATTTTTTTTTTTTCAACCAAATTTGTTTTTCATCATAATTTTTTTTTCAACAAATTTTTTTTTCAACAAATTTTTTTTTTCATATTTTAACGGGCGCCATAGGCGCATTACAACTTACTAGTATAGCAATAATTACCAATTTGCAAAAATGTATAACTAAAGCTGATCAATTTGAGGTCATCAGCAATGAATGAATCGAAACAATCTAAATAATAATGGGCAATTGCCAGACGTGTTTGGCCATAAGGAAGATGGACTTTTTCAATTGTTGTAAACATTTTTTTTTTTTTTGGGACGTATTGATGGCATTCTAACATCATCGCCATTCAACCGGGCACCTCTTCCTATTTGTACTTTGGGCTGATTGGTGCTGTGATCATATCTCGCTCATTTGCTCTGAAGATCTCAGGCACTCAGAGCTCATCTCTTTCAGAGCTCTGCGTTTATCCGGGACTGATGTTCGGGAAAATAGAATCTACATATTTAATGACAGCTTGACTCACCAGTGTGTCAGCCATATCAGTATCTGATGTCCATATCTGGTATTCTTCGAACTATATTTAGCTCTCTGTTTTTGGTGCAGACCCTAAGTGATTATTTATTTTAATATAACAGGTGGCGCAAAAGTAAACTTCCGATGTTTTTTGGCTGTAATTAAAAAAAAAAATGGAAAACTTTGATTCTTCTTGTGGATTATTTTTTTTTGGTCTTTTAATTTTTTTTTTACATCAAGTCGAGAATATGATGTCATGTAAATGGCCGCCGCCAAAGTTGCCACTGACATTAGGGGCCAATCGCAAAATTTATAGCATTTTCTGATAGGAGGTTTATTTTTGCGCCACCCGGTGCTATGGCGACAATGAACAACTGGGATTCTACCGATATCAAATGCTATAGACTTGTTGGTTTTTTTTTTGTTTTGTTGATATAATACAAACGACTGTGCTCTCTTGATGTCGCTGCTTGATTTGTGTTGAAGGTTTAACACTGAACACTTGTTGGGACTAGCAGCGGCAAGAGGGGTGCGCAGTTCTATTTATGCTTTGATATTGTTTTCTTTTTTTTTGCTAGTTACAATGGTAGGTTCATTTAAAATACATTTTGTGAACATACGAGGTCTGAAGGCAAATGTCTTTGCGGTATACATGCACGTTCAGTTCCATAGGCCAGATGTACTCGCTCTATGTGTGACCCAGGTGTGTGAGGGTTCTAATCCACAGAACATTCACACACTTTCCTCTTTCTCTTCCCACAGAGGCCTTGTGGTTTAAATACGTAATGGTGTTGCGTTCCAGAGCCAGCAACATTTGGACACACAAGATCCAGAATTTAACTTTCTTTGGGTTAAGTTCAGGATTGGATTACACCCATTACACTTCGGGTTTCTTTATAGAAGACCAAATTTGGACTCTATATCAAAAGTTTTAGAAGATTGTCCGGACAGTGAAATTGTTGTTGCTGGGGATTTCAATGTCCATAATCAATCTTCGTATGTGGAATATGTTTTCCTGCCAAATGTGTTTCCTGCCAGGTGTGACATTCAGAAATTCAAAACAAATGTCAGCAAACACTACTCCCTCTTTCCTCCTTCCGATGTCCTAATTTCCTTCCGCTAAGACAATGCATTGCATTTATTGGGGGCACCCCCTGAGTGGGAGTTTGTTGACAAAAAATTTTCAGACATTTTTGAATTTCTTTTAATATAAAATTTTTTAATAAGGACGAGTTTTGGAACTAAAAATCTTGTGTGCACTAAATGTACGCTATCGTATAAGTGTGCAATTTCTGGCGAGGGGAAAGTTACCCCCGAAAAATAGAGAACCCTTCGACCTTTCCAAAACTGTATTGCTTTCTTTAACATCTCTCAACTGTAACATTTTGTGGGTGCCCAAAATCAATTTTACCTTATTTCCATTAAATTAAAATTTTTGTTCAACTTTCAAAATCTGAAAAAGTTGATTTTTCTACGATCATATTAGGCCAGAATATCAAAAAAAAAACGTAACAACAAAAACTAAAATTTTGACTCCCTCCTCCTAAAATCAAAAATAAAACGAAAAGTAGTCAACATTTTAATTGTTTCTAAAATATTTCCAACTAGTAAGTTGTAATGGAAAAAAAATTTTGTTGAAAAAAAAAATTTTTGGGGGAAAAAAAAATTTTGTTGAAAAAAAAAATTAGAAAAAAAATTTTGTAAAAAAAAAAATTTTTTGTAAAAAAAAAGTTTTTGTAAAAAAAAATTTTCGTTGAAAAAAAAAATTTTGTAAAAAAAAAATTTTAAAAAAAAAATTTGGAAAAAAAAAATTTTGGTAAAGAAAAAATTTGGGGAAAACACAATTTCTGTACAAAAAAAAAATATTATTTTTTTTATTATTATTATTTATAGAATTATAGAATGCCTATTTTAATTCCTGCGTACTGCGTGACAGAGTCAGTGAATCAGTGTCGAGGGTAAATATATATTAAGATTCTTCGATTTTCAATCTTAATACCTTAAAATAATCACTCACTCCTTGTTGACAGCCAGTTTTTTACTCGATCAACAATTAAAGAGATTTTGCCAATAGATTTGCAAGCTGATCCACTGTCCCCAAGAATCACTGTTGACAATCTTGCTTTTTAAGTGTGAAATAGGCCTCGTTGGTCGTTGAAATTGCCTTTCCAATATCAGTATCATCATCGACAGCTCAAGCGACCCTTGGGTCGTATTCTAACCTACGTCGCCAGTCTACCATTAATTCTCTTCGAGAACCTACATCGGGCTATCTACGATCACCTGACACAGATAAACTATTCACCGATTTGCAATAACTATTTAAAAAAACATTAAATTGAAAATCACATAATAATTGCGTCCTCTTATTTTCAATAATGACCAGATCATGCCAGATCTCAGTACTAAGTGGTCAGTCAAAGTAAAATGACATCGCAAACGTGTGCTAAGATTTTGTTGACATTTTCCGCACTTGTGGTCATATTCGCAGGCGTTGTATTCGGACAGGTACCATTTGAAATTCTCCAAGCTTGTTGATATTCTCCTTTGACTCAATACACTTTGCTTTACAGTTTAATTCAGTGGTTGAATTTCGGTCATATCGTCATGAATACAATACGGACTACTTTAGCAGTAACCAAATTGGATTGGTCAACTATTCGAATCATTTGGCTTTAAATGGTTGCGTACTCTTTGCCAGGGAGGTGGGTAAATTCGATCTCAGATTTGAGGCTATCGTTCCGAAAAAGGACTCAAGCTTATGGACCTTGCTGAACGTAACGATAGATGGATGTAAATTCCTTGAGAATAAATTGCCAAAGTCACTGAAGCTTTTGTCGTCCATTGGCGAGGGTATTAAAGCAACGAGTCCGAAGTTTCCCACGGAATGTCCCATGAAAAAGGTAAAGTGGCCGTTAAAGGATCTTGCGGTGGTTGGCAGCTAAAAGGCTTGGCTTGCCTTAGCTTCATTTCAATAGCAATAATATTTTCAAACCATCTGCAATTAAAAGAATATTTTGGAAATTTTCTCAAAGTTGTTGGCAGTTTTAGCTGCGCCAGCCACCGACTTATGAGTAGTTTTGTATAATTTTTTAACCCTTGTCCTTCTGCAGGATCGCGAATATTGTTTTACAAATTTCAGCCTGAATGCTGTACGCTTTCCCACATATTTTCCGACGACAAAGCTTCAGTTTAACTTTGAAATGCAACAGAAGGAAACTAGCATATTCAAGGTATTCTTCGAGGTGACCGTGCGGATTAAGAAGTCCAGATAAAACAGAAATGTGTCCTCAAGGGGTGTCTTCGAATATTATTATTATTTTCTATATGCTTCTTAGAGTTTCTGTAAATTTGCTTGTACCAAAGAAATATATGTCTTACATGTGCCCTGTATAGCTTTTGAATTCGTTTTGTTTTAATTTTTGTTATGGTGGGAAAACTGACGAATTTTCCATGGGATACTTCAGATCAAAGACTGTCACTTTAAATCAAGTCAGATAACGCTTCGGCTGACAGAGTACACTCTTACTCGTAAAGTCGCCAGCATTTGCGAGGTGGAAAACAGCCGCTGATGATCCACACCACAACTGACCTCTCAGTGGGAAAATAGTAAAGCAAACATTTATATAAATATTTTCTGCTTGTATCTGATCCACAGCAGAGTCGATTTATTTCCCATTTTTTTATGAAAAAAATTTAATATTTAATAATAAAAGAAATAATCCAATAAAAATGTCCTTATGATTCCGTACTATGTAATTATTGTGATACCGTACTGGAAAGTTTTAAATCGTTGATGGAATCACACTAAACGTGTCTGAAATTATCTGGAACGATGACCAAATCACATCAATTATGACATGATCAGACCTTGTTTCTTGGTCATCAAATGGTTTAAAAAAACCAAACTGTAAAAATGCAATTATAAATCATTTACCAGAAAACAATGGGGACTGAAATCAAATTTATTGCAGTATTAACCTTCATGTGCTCGGGATTATAAACTTACGTTGGCGGTCGGATGACTACATATGTAGCAATCATGGTACTTAGAAACTTTTTTATTTTATGGTTTATTTTATTTATTTAAATTAAAAATCGAGTTAATTAATCTAAAACCTAAAAAATCTTAGAAAACCGACCAGTATTTGCCAAGTGTTTATGTGACAGAATGGGTATCGCACACCGCAAATCTGGCAGGTTGATTTATGTTTTCCAAATTCCAATTGACAACGGATAGGATGAATTGGATTTTTATCGTTAGAACGTTATGCAGTCAGCAGATTCGGGACTGTAACCAAGTGTCATTGGATAGCCGTGTTTGAGAGCAACCCATCGCTCTTAGAATGCCGATGCGCTGTTCGATTTCTGGCATGAATAACTGTTTGCTAATCACGTATGAACCGTAGATTTTAAAGATGTATTTGTGGTGTTGGATTTTTGGTCTGTATTTTTTGTAATGACGAACACGATATAATCTGACAAAGAACCATCATCTTCTGCCTCACAGCTGTAGTTCCTTCCTTTAATGACATTGTAGAATCTGCACATGTCTGATAAATTTTTAAAATGTAATTATATACCAGGATTATTACAAAATACAAACATCCAGTATAAAGTTTTATTGGTAATGTTGAGAAACGTAACAAGTTTGACTCATGCCACTCCTATGTTCGTTGAAACAATGACAAAATATGTTTCCAACGTAAGAAAGCTACGAGAGACCTTAAAGTAGCTTTTCGATTAAGATGTTAGAGACTGTGCAATAGTGGTAATATGTGAACGGTCCGGGCTTGGTTGTTAGTGTGTTCGACTATCACCCAGTAAATCCAGATTCAAAACCTATCAGGACCATACCACATTTTCTGCGGCTGGGGACTGAAAGTACAAGGGTTATCTCTAAGCCAGGTAGAACTTCTCTAGGAAGACATTAGATGCCTGAGTGATACATAATTTGTCCTTGCAAGTTAGCATACCAGATTTTCGTGTTGAATTTAAACATATGGACCGAGAGGGCGACTCGAAAGTGATAAAAATAGATGAGATTTTCCCTAGTAGCAAGTCATCCCCAATGGGGAAATTGATCATAAAAACGCATTTTAAAAGTCCTTTTGGTTGAAGCTTTCTTTGGAATGTACTAAACTTGAGAAAAGTACAAGGACTATAATAACACTAGGCAACAACAATTTTTTTTTATTTGTTTGTGTGCATTCCGGTAGACTTCTTCTTAAAAGCAGCCAAAAAAAAAATACAGTCATACTAATGAAGGTAAATTCGACCAAAAAAGGAAATTCCAAAGAAAACATTAAAGAAAAATTTGTATTCAAATAAAAAAAATAAAAAATAGATTCAACATTTTTTTTTTTTTTTATATATTACTCAGGACGCCAAAATTCGTCAGAAAATAATATAATCGCCATTGGACAATGTGTTGGATGCATTCCGGTAGACTTTTTCTTAAAAGCAGCCAAAAAAAAAAACAGTCAAACTAATGAAGGTAAATTCGATCAAAAAAGGAAATTCCAAAGAAAACATTAAAGAACCATTTTTATTAAAATAAAAAAAATAAAAAATAGATTTATAATTATGTTTTTTTTTTAATTTACTCAGGACGTCAAAATTCGTCAGAAAATAATATAATCGCCATTGGACAATGTGTTGGATGCATTCCGGTAGACTTTTTCTTAAAAGCAGCCAAAAAAAAAAAAAATACAGTCAAACTAATGAAGGTAAATTCGACCAAAAAAGGAAATTCCAAAGAAAACATTAAAGAAAAAAATTTATTTAAAAAAAAAAAAATAAAAAATAGATTCATAATTTTTTTTTTTTTTTTTTAAATATTACTCAGGACGCCAAAATTCGTCAGAGAATAACATAATCGCCATTGGACAATGTGTTGGATGCATTCCGGTAGACTTTTTCTTAAAAGCAGCAAAAAAAAAAAAATACAGTCAAACTAATGAAGGTAAATTCGACCAAAAAAGGAAATTCCAAAGAAAACATTAAAGAACAAAATTTATTAAAATAAAAAAAATAAAAAATAGATTCATAATTTTTATTTTTTAAATATTACTCAGGACGCCAAAATTCGTCAGAGAATAACATAATCGCCATTGGACAATGTACTGGATCTGAACAAACAGGATTTCCTGAGTCGACTTAATACCGATAGATGAGTTTTTTCCATAGTGTTGGTAGCAAGTCTTCCCCAATAAGAAAATTTAATATAAAAACAAATTTAAGAAGGCCTCTTCGTTGAAGCTTTTTAAAACCTAACAAAAAATTACCCTCAAACTAACGAAGGTAGATTCGACCGAAAATGGGGAATTTCAAAAGAAATTATTAATATTTTTTTTTCTTTTCTAATATTTCTTAGGACGCCAGAATACATTTGAAAATTATGTAACCACTCTTGGATAAAATTGGAGTAGTTTTTATTGTAATTTATTATAATTGGCCGTGAGGCTTTAAATTACAAAATCTGTGCAAATAAATGAAATGAAATTAATGTTCAATAGTGTTGGATCTGAGCAAACAGGATTTCATGAGAAGTCTTTGAAATTTTTTTTTGCAACAATGTTTTTGTGGTGTGTCACTATATCATCAAATATTTAACCAATGCTGTCTTTGAACTAAGCCATGGTGAAAGATAATCATAATTGTATTATTTGTCCAAAAAGAACTTGTGAAATCATGGTCAAATGGTCGGTTAACCGGACGACGCACTATAGAGAAAGTTTCTTCTTCAGCAGCACTATTCGTATGTGGAATACTCAGCCAGCAAGTGTTTCCTGCCTGCTACGACAGTTTCAAATTCATGGCTACCAAAAACTTCTCCCTCTTTCATTCCTCCAATACCACAGTTTATTGCATTTATAGTTAGGAAACTCATGAAATGTTTTTATAAAAAAAAAAACGACTCACATCTCTCTCAATGTTCCAAGGTTCTACTATTTTCAGTATTAATTCTGTTCACCGTTTCATGATTCCACATTTCCATATTTCAAGAAAAAACTCTGGTTGTTTTTCTTTCTTTTCTTTTTGGTTTTATATTCATATTTAGCTTTTTATTGAATTCATTCAGTTTTATTCTTATACCCATATATAATATTATTTACCAAATTATAGTATATATATATATGTATATATTCCTTGTTCAATATAACACGTATTTATATGTTTATTAATAATTACCCACCATGTACTTGGATGTGAATATATTTCGCATTTTGTTGGCTATAAATATTCAATGAATCTCAAACACGCTGTGTATTTTCCAGAGCGCCAAACTATTTGGAATAAAGTGTACTTTGCCGGCACAATGTAGTTGTCTGGGAGAAGTAAACCTATCAGACAATTACATAGCAAGAGGGTTGATAGAGAAGTTACCCGTCCCTTTCTTCATGGAAAATAATTGGGATTTCACTTACAGAGTGGAAATCTGTCCGTTTTAAAAAACAGCATTCATTTAAAGGATTTGAAATTTATTGGGATTCATCACATTAAATATCCTGAGTATAGTATATGAATTATCACCGGAAAAATGTCATCGAAATTCTAGACCCACAGTGGTGTATGGAAACTTTTCTGTAACTTTTATTTTTACCCGACATATCTTCGCTATCGTTTGCTACAAAGATAACTGAAGTCCGTCCAGGGAGTCGGGACATATAGCACCATTTATAAATAAAGTCATAATTAATATTACTAATACGCACAAAGGTTCCCAAATTGAATTCCTTCGTTTTGCCATAGCTACGCCAACAAAATGAAGAATGTAATAATGCGATTGTCAGTCAAACACATTTTACCATGACAAAAAACTATGCCAGTCTAACTGTGAATGATTCATGTGGTCTATTTCAAGGATTGGAAATCCTACTCACTGACTCATTGGCACTCAGTTTGCTGGAGGAATATTCCACTTACGAATCGTTCGGTCATTTCACAATGAACGGATAAGAGACCTTTATTATTAACTCATTTAGTGCCATGATGATTAAAATCCCTTCAGAGAGTCCGGACTTATAACGCTTGATATAAAAAAAAAATATGCCATAATTAATATTACTCATACGCACAAAAGCCAACAAATGCATTTCATTTGTTTGCAATCGTTGAGATAACAATATTGAGAATGTAATATTGAGGTTGCCTGTGCAAATTATTTGCCAATCAAACTCTACTCGAATAACAGCGTACAGGACCTGCTTTTCATTCCTATTGCAGGTTTAGGTCTGTGCAAAATTTAGCCACCGCTTGTTTGTCACTCATACTAAGTTTGTATGGCAAGTGAGAGCAGATTTGTATTGTGTGTTTTAAATCAGAACAGTATTGATTTCCTCAAATAACTTCTCGGGTCTTATCCCTGGAACAATTCCAACGCATTTAGAGTTCGAAGACATGACTCCTCTTCTTTACCTAACCTAATCTAAATCTGAAGGAAATTCCTAAATGGAAGTTTCTGGTCTTCTATGGAAAAGAAATAATCCGGTGTGATAGGCAGAGGGCACGACCATCTTCCATGAAATCCTTTGTCACATCCTGGTTGCAACTCTGAAGTATTGAATATTTACCAAATCGCACAATCATGTATAATGTAAGACTTCCAGAAAATGTAACAGTTGCCGGAGTAACTTAGAGCGAGGCTGCGTTAAACAATTTAAGATTTCTGAGTCGTCAATATTCACAAATTTATTGCCCAACGGATTATAGTAAATCTGGTACATGTCTGGACAATGAAGACCATATATATTTAGCAGAAATTATGACAAATGTCATTATTAATATTACTTATACGCTCAAAGGTGCCACGTCAAAGCGTTCATATAGAAAATCCAATGAAAATTACATCCCCCCTGGAATATATGAAAACTTTCCTACATTTGTATTGTAAAATTCCTTAGCTACGATACCATTAAATGTAAAGCTCACTAAAATCCTCCCACAAAATCGGGAGCTATAGTAGAGACTCATGATTAATATTAATCATACGCTCAAGGGTCCCAACTCAACTTTGTAAAAAATGTCTGTGTTGTTTTAAATTTAAAAAAATCACACAATTTAAGAGCCACTCTTTATAATGAAGTCCGATATCTACGCTTGCATTTAATGTAAAGATCACAAAAATCCTCCCAGAAAGTTGGGAGCTATGGAACAATCTCTGAAGAAAGTCATAATTAATATTACTTATCCGCTCCAGGGTTCTCATAATGTATTTAAGTAGTTTATCCCTAGATACGCCCACAAAATGAAATTAATATCACACTTTCCAGCTTTGTTCGTACGATTTTACATAATTTTTTGTCTAGCACTTGAAGCCGTCTATAGGGGACAAGCCAAAAAGATTACTGCCTTGGAAGACAACACTACAGGAGTTGCTGGTGAGGCAACGACAGTAATGTTAGAAAATGTGACACAATTGGTCATTCAGACTTACTGAAGCCTAACCTTGGGCAATGTTTGCAAGATACAATGGCACACATTGACTTATCGATCCAAATAAACAATTAATCATTAAAATTAGTAAGACAGGTCGAAAAAATACAATAAATAACCTATTTCATTAATTTGTAAAAATTTGCGTTGTTTAAAATTTTAAAAAATCACACAATTTAAGAGTCACTCTTTATAATGAAGTCCAATATCTACGCTCACATTTAATGTAAAGATCACAAAAATCCTCCCAGAAAGTTGGGAGCTGTGGAACAATCTCTGAAGAAAGTCACAATTAATATTACTTATACGCTCCAGGGTTCTAATAATGTATTTAATTAGTTTATCCCTAGATACGCCCACAAGAATGTTATAATGACACGTAGGCAAGCTCCACCGTAGGGAAAACCTTAATTTTTCGATCATTCCTTCTCTTCCATAAAAGGCAAACATGGGTGCTTAGGGTGGAATCCTTACAGAGGGAACATAAAATATGTTGTCAGAATATATTGAAGTGTGAAATACTTCAAGCTTTGTAGTCCGAGGTTGTATTTCAGTCCATCCAAGAATAGGTTCCCTTTGAACTGGTTTTGTCCCTTAGAAATATACATTCTCGCCGTACACGGTGGGTAATCTGAAAGGTCGGTGTAAACCGATCACATCATCCTCATTCAAACAATATTGAAGTCATATTTACATTTATTATTTATCATCAACATTTAATGTTTTTTTTTTTGTTATTCCTTTTACTCTCGGTCTTCGTCGTCCTCATCCTGTAGGTTATGTTCGTATATTTATTTGGTATAATTCAAGGTTATATATATATAAGAAATGTTCATTATAAATAGTTTCACATATGTATGTCTGGATATTTATAGTTTTAATTAAAGTACTGACTAGCTTTCTCCTTGTCTTAAGATACGTATTATATATATAGACAAATATATATGTATGTATATATATATGCAAATTGTTGTGTATATATATATATATAATGTCTGAAAAATCGGTTATAAAAACGAAATACAATTTATTGTTCGGTTGTTTGTTAAAACTGATAACGTAAACGTGTCCTTAAAAAGCTGCCAAACGAAACACCGCATGAGCTTTGTTTATGGTATGCAAGCTGTTTTCGTTACGGGTAGGGGGGAAGAAAAACTTTAAACGCTTTCATTCAGCATTAAAGCTTTTCGAACTTTGTTTTTTTTTAATATTATTTTTCTCTATTTTTTTTCTGTGGTAATATGGATTTTTTTTTTGTAATTTGTTTGAACAGCTTATTACTATTGTCTGTTGGTTGTAAGTTACTTAATGGTTTTTTGTTGTTGTTTTGAATTTAGTTCTAGCTGATATTCGGTTGTAAGTTCTAAAACAAAAAAGCTTCGGTTTGGTATGTTACTGAAATATTTTGATATTTGTCTGGAAATTTTTATACGGACTAGTGGTTGTATACTTTATTTATTTATCTCTTATAACCTTAGTTAACATTTAATTTTAATTTAATATTTTACAATTATTTTTGTTGCTTTCGTTTTTGAAACTTTTTTTAGAAAACGTTTCTGTTTTTTTTTTCTTTTTTCTGGGGGAAGGGAGGGATGTTTTTTTTGGTTTGTAAGCTTTGATAGTTCGAAAAGTTGTTCAAAGTTGTTAAGTTCCTTTATAACACTAATACATCAATAGATATTTTGTCTTATTTCGTTATTTATAGCATATTTTAGGGGGTTGTTTTTTTTCTGCTTTGGTTTTTCATACTTTAGTCTGTTTAAGCTTTTATACAATACATTTATACAAAATGGATAAAATTGTTTGGTTTTTATTTTTTTCCTTTGGGTTTGCTCTCAATTAAATACATCCTTTGTTAGGCATGCAGCGGGGGGTGGTCATTTATTGTTGCATTTTTTTGTTGTTGTGTTTGTTTTAAATTTCTTTTGTTTTTTGTCCTAGGTTCTTGTTGTTGGGCAGCTTTTGAGCTAAGGCTCGCGAGAAACTTTCAGCATTAGTCTAGGTTATTGTGTCTGGAAAGATAAAGAAGGAGAACAAAAAGTTGAATAAAAATATAAAGTTATAAAGTTAAATTGTATTTTAATATTGCATATATTTCATAGAACTCAAAATATTCTAGGTATATGATTTATTCAAATACAATTTAAATTTAAATGAAAGTTTAATATTGCATACATTTTACATATATATTATTCAAATAGATATTGTAAATATGAAATATATTAAAGCATGATATGATGATATGCCGAATTATTCCTATTAAAACTTCACATCCAAACGTTCTTATAATCAAATATTGAATTCGGATCTCTACGCTTTCATTTAACGTAACGATAACCACAATCTGCCCAGAAAGTTGACAGTTACGGCACAATCTTTAAAGAATGACATGATTAATATTACGTATACGCTCAGTGGGTCCTTAAATACTATCTTTTTCTTTTCCCCCAAGATGCCCCAACAAAAGGCAGGAAATATTCTAAGAAAATTCGAATGAAATAGTCATAATCCTCTAACCCGCAAGATCGCCTTTAAGCGGTCTTCAATAATTGTGTGGATCAGTGTCCACCTTTATCCTTGCTTAAGATCTGCTTAATACCAGGGATCTCATTTGTTTTAAAAAAATGATAGAAAAACACAAATATTTGCACGTAGTATTGGAAAAATCATTGCCTTTGACCTTTTTCCCCTAACATATATTTAATTTTGCTTATAATTACTATCCAGTTCTCGTTCTGTAGATCATTTGGTTGGCCAAATTATTACCGTTTGTCATGCTCACCATATTCCATGCCATTTTAAATCTCTCACCCTAAATTATTTCTTAATCTTAAAATTGCATCATCGCCAACGACTAATTCCGTTTTATTGCCCGCCAATAGTGTCATAATTATTTTATGAGCTCTTTCTTTTTCTGTCTCTCTCTCTATCTCTTTTTGTTTTAAGGCATTCTACGCATTTTTAATAGTTCACTTTCTTGATAAAGGATTTGTATGCTTTGGCGTCTTTCACAATGACTACATCAAATCTATTTTGTAATCGCCGAGAATTTCTTCGAAAACCTAATTAAAAATATAACCTTGATTTTTATTGCCACGTCCAGGCCTTGCAGGCAGCCAAAGAAAAAAGGAGTGTAATATTTTTAATTAGACAAATCTTTTTCGAATCTCGAAACCAGCCCCAAACCCTTTTCCTCACCCATCAAGTTGTGCCCTCATTGCCTGGCTGCTTAAGGTGTAGTCCTTCGCGGTGATGCGATAAAAACCAACAACACAATGGAATTATGCAAATAAATATTTGTCTAATAAACGGCACACAATGCTTCTCAAGAAAGGATATTTATGGCGCTCCATAAAACAGCCCTTTTGAGTAATAACCAAACGTCCTACATTCCCCCGCAACGCGCACGCCAACGGGACGAAAGGAATGGCCAACGGTCGACAAAATAAACATAAATCAAAGCGGAAAATCTGTTCATCTTGACCTTCATTTCGGTTGATTAATTTGATTGCGGCTAAATGGTACGGAAAAGAACGAATGGCGATAGATATGGATGGAGACATAATTAATTTGCCGGAAATTTATGTTTAGTTGGACTACGGAAAACGATGTCAAAAGGACATAAAGGCGGGGGAGCTGTTAAGGCTGTGAATGTGATTATGCGTAAAGTAGTAATTTGATGAAGTGCAAAAGGTTTTTGCAATAAGACAATTGGAAAAATCCTTAAAGGTTTTTTAATTCTTAAGGTTTCCTTTGAGAAATCTTTAAGGTTTCCTTTAAGAGACCTTTTAAGGTTTCATTTAAGAAATCTTTTAAGGTTTCATTTAAGAAATGTTTTAAGGTTTCATTTAAGAAATCTTTTAACAAACCGTTTTAAATTTTCCTTCAATAAACATTTAAGGTTTCCCTTGGAGAAACCTTTAAGGTTTCCCTTGGAGAAACCTTTAAGGTTTCCCTTGGAGAAACCTTTAAGGTTTCCCTTGGAGAAACCTTTAAGGTTTCCCTTGGAGAAACCTTTAAGGTTTCCCTTGGAGTTACCTTTAAGGTTTACCTTTGAGAATAAGGTTTGCTTTAAGAAACCTATAAGCATTCTTTGTTTCCCCAAGCTTTAAGGTTGCCTTGGGAAGTCTTTAATTTATAATTATTTGTCCTGCACATCCTCTAAAGCTCTTTTAATATTGTTCTAATTTTTTATTTAATATTATGAAAATATAAAACCCACACCCAGGTTTTGTGAAATTAACCCTTTAGTTTAAATAGCAACAAAAATTTCCACCTGACCGCCCCAAGCTGCATTTTCCCAAACTAGTTTATAAAGTAAGCTGATGATATTGGGCAGTGGCTACTTCTCCATGCTGTTAAACATGTACAAATTATCCAGCTGCCATTTTTATTTTACAAAACAAAAAACTGCATTTATCAAATACAGGCAACAGAATTACCCAGCATATCAAGGACTAAGGACAGGTGAAATGTATGAACGTGTAGTTAGTTGTAAACCTACACACTTGAAAAAATAATCCTTGTACTTTAAATAGAGTTGAAATGGTTTGTAAGGAAAATCGAAGACCAATGGACAATATTGGCCATGGGATATACAGCGACAAACCTGTAGAGCTTAGTATTTTTTAAAATGTTTTTCTTTTCGATTCTTAGTTGCGAACTTTTTTCTCTGAGTGAGTGTCATCTGCATGCGGTGGTTATATAATTCGAACCGAAGGACGGAGTGGAATGCTGCACATGAAGGTTCTATTATTATGATGCATACAATTTTAAATGTTGAAAGGTCTTTTCAAATTCAAGCAAAAAAGGAAACTTTGTTTATATAAAAGTGGCCATCTTTTTTTAATAGAAGTAAAAACTTTTCTTTTACGAAAAAGTGGTAAGATTTTCGTATACGAAAAGTGGCAACTTTTCCTATACGAAAAGTGGCAACTTTTGCTGTACGAAAAGTGACAACTTTTCTTATACGAAATGTGGCAACTTTTCCTATACGAAAAGCCACCACAACTTATACAAAAATGGCCAGCTATATCGAGAATTGACAAATCTTCCTATATCGAAAAGTGGCAACTTTTCCTATATCAAAACGTAGCAACTTTTGCAACCTCCTGTTTTCCTATATAAAAAAATGGCCAACTATATCGAAAAGAGACAACTTTTCCTATTTTGACAAGTGGCAACTTTTCCTGCATAAAAAAATGTCAACTTCCTGTTTTCCTATATAAAAAAATGCCCAACTATATCGACAAGTGGCAACTCTTCCTATATCGAAAAGTGGATACTTTTCCTATATCGAAAAGTAGCAACTTTCCCTATACAGAAAAGTGGTAACCTTCTATATCGAAAAGTGGCAACTTTTCCTATATCGAAAAGCAGCAACTTTTCCTATATCGAAAAGTTCCCAACTTTTCCTATACGAAAACTTTATTTCCTTTTTCCCGCCGTTTTTTCCTTTTGTTTTATCTTTCTCCTTTTAGCGGATCACATTCATCATCGCGATCCGTAACGCATGCCAGACGTTGACAAATTTTCCCATTTATCGACTGGTTTGCGTTTGGTACAAGCCAACATTTGTAATCATTTATTTTGCCAAATGTCGCCCGCGTGCGCGAAAGGGAAATGTCTAAAACAAGGTGTACCTGTTCCATTCATTTCATGGGGACCATTGTGGGTTGGAGGGTTTACAAACCTTTGCCATGCCTTCTGCTATAAATAAAGCGTACACTCTGGCCAAACGCTGCAACACTTGTTGGTGTCACTGCTTTGCAGTCAACTCGCAACTCATGCCCTGTGCTCCAACGACCTTACCACCACTCCTTAACCACTTTCCATCCACTCCAAGGTGTAATAAAATATTAATATATTTTTTTTTTCGTTAGCTCCTCCATCCTGTAGTTCGTGGGACGCGACCTGAGGCAACACAAATTCAAGTGTGAATCTAAGAATGTGTAATGGCAAACTTATAGTTTGCACTTAGCTGTGGAGCTCTTCTTGGTGGTAGTGCGGGGTGGTTCATATGGAATATTTGAGAGTCTTCTACAGGTACCTATGCCGTATATATACGAATTTATATTGTATGGTGTTATATGAGTAGTTGAGTAGTTATATCTAATGGATTTGAGACTACGAAAGTTATGACCTCATTTTGCAAGTGGAGTAATGTAGGCTTCTGTTACAAAAAAAACAACTAAAAACTAATATGAGGTCGTTATAATAATGGAGGTTCAGTTGGAAAGGTATGTTTACCTATGATTTTTTTTTAAAGAAAAGGTCTTTCCTAGAGGAAGAAAATTTAAAATTTGTTTCTTTGCCGGGTGTTCCTTCTAGTGTGTTTCTTTTTCAATCATATGTTACTTCGACAGTGACAGCTTTTTTCAGGCCAAAATCTTTTTTTTTTAAATACTTGTTTTTGGTCTACCCTGTTTACATATGTTGTTATTACACTTTGTTCAAATTTCTATAAATATTTTTCAATTTGTGTTGTGACTGAGATGTGTGCGTTCATAGTTCTCTGCGGCATTGCATACCCTGCATTTTTTCGTACAATATCAATCATAAGTACTTGAGTGCATTCCAAGAAAATTTGCAACAACCAAATATAATAAAATTCAGCAGAGCCGAAACTGAGATACCCTGCTTTATGTATGTAAAATAAGTGAGAAGATCAGCTGAAGAAATGTAGAATTAACAATTGGTTTGATTTGGAAATCTGACAGTCCAAACTTCTACCTATACAGACTCGCTGACCTCTGTCCGCCTTTCAATTTGTCTGCCCTCCGTCCAGCCACCACAACTTTTGTAGTACAGTTCATAAATTAAAGGTTTCCTGATAAATTACACTTGAGCTCCTGACCTTTAATAACAGAATTTTCTAAATTTTTTTAGATTTATTCTCCATTCGGTTACAAACCCTCCAACTCTGCCGAATATACCCTTTTGCCGAAGGGTATTGCAAAGAAATGGAAAAATATACCAAAAATAAGTACATTTTAAGTGCATATTCCAATAAAACAACATCAACTACAATTTTAAAAGCCGGAAAGGCCATATGGTCATTATTGAATTTGAGATTATATCGATGCATTAATCTGAAGGTGAAATTCTTCAAGTGCAGCAAAGACAACAAATAATTTCTTTCAAGGGGAAGTAAAAACAAAATAACGTAAGAAAGAATTGTTTACTATTCGTTTACTATTATGTAGGAGATTCCACCTTGCCGGAAGCATTGCTAGAACAATAGGTTGTAGAACATATTGTTTTGAGATCCGGGTTTAGACAATTTTCCTGCCGTCATCCAATTGTGAATAATTGTTTCCTTTCCTGATGTGATTTGTTTATGATATGATCTTCTATAGAATTGGAAGATCTTTCGACCACATTGAATCGCCTGGTGATTATTGAATCGTCACCAGAAAGGATTCTAACATCCTCGGTACCTAAGTTCTCCAATTGCGAAATAATGATTTAAATCGTGTGATTTGTTTAAAGCAGAATGTTCCTTGTATTAAAATCTCCTTTGATAAGAGTGGATTGAAATTGAATCGAAAGTCAGAATAAATAAATCACCTATGGATTTGAAAAATGGGTAGAATAATAATATACGAGAGGACAGAAGATGGATGGAGGATGAATGGTCAGATAATAGATTGGACAGTCCAACGAAAACAAAAGAAGGGCTGACGAAAGTCTGATTGGGTAGATGTCATGATAGACGTGTAGACGGCTACAAAACGAATGGACAGAAAGACGGAAGATTGGAGTGGAACGGTCCGACTTCAGAAAGAGGGAGAGACCAAAGACTGGGATAGACGAAAGGATTGATGTAGAATTGAACGCCAGACGTTTTTATGTTTTGCAAAAAATTTACTGCGGACAAGGAGTGATTTTTGCAATAAAAATATCAATAGAACAAAATGAAACGTTCTCCACACTAAAAATACGATTACACTCCCTTAAATCTTTTACTCGTATAATGTGCTGCTCTGAGTGTCATTTTAAAATCGATTCATCTGTTTCCCATTCGCTAACACAATTGACTGCAACAATGCTGCATTTCTTCATGTCCTTGTAGAGTTACCTGAAATCTGGCCTTTGGTCTTTAGTATGCAACACCAGGTCACAATTACACCTTACTCCATTTTACACGTATCAAGAAAAATTGCATTCGTTACCTCCCCCTCCACACAAAAAAAAATCGAAATAAAAAATACGGCGACAAATGACAACATTTGTCAACGACTGCCAGAAGGGTTTTCCTTTGAACGGTTTGAGCTATTAAAGAAAAATATATTGACTTGAAATTAATTTTTAATGCAACAAAGTTGCCGTCGGAATGGAAACATTTTGTTCAACTCCCAGAAGTTGGCAACATTTTCCAGGAATTGAAATATAAATAAGAAATGTTTTAATGTTAAAAGGGCATGATTGGACCTGAATTGAAGAGGGTGCAATAAAGTGAAAAGTGTGTGAAAAATTCTGAAGAATTCCATAAATAATTGTGTGAAGATTTTCGACAACATTTACTTTGGTGAGTAATTTTGTTTATCTAAACCCAAAGAATGTTGACGACGACAACATTTCTATGAAAATTCAATTTAAATGACACATTTCAGTTTCAAAGAAATTATTTAAGTACATTCAACCATCAATGAGATGATTTAAAATGTTAGTGTCGATGAGAAATTTTCTTTGGAAAAAACGTTAGTAATCGACGAGAAATTGACGGTGAAAATGATTATTTACTTCTTTGTGTTCGTAAAAATTATTTACACAAAAAATGTTCTTAGAAAACATTTTAAAAAAAAACCGATATCATACAAAAACAAAAAAAATTTCGCCGAAATTACTTATAACAAAAATGTTGGTCCAAATTATTTATAATAATGAATTTTAAATGTAATCAAAAATGAGCCGAAATCATATAAAACAAATTTTGTAGAAATTATTTACACAAAGAATGTTCGTAAAAATTATTTACACAAAAAATGTTCTTAGAAAACATTTAAAAAAAACGTTTTCATACAAAAAAAGTTCGTCGAAATTATTTCTAAAAAAAAATTCGTCTAAATTATTTCTAAAAAAAAATTTCGTCGAAATTATTTATACCAAACAAATTTCGTCGAAATTATTTATAACAAAAAAAATCGTCGAAATTATTTTTTACAAAAAATTTTGTCGAAATTATTTATTACAAAAAAATCAAACATTTCATAAAAAGCTAGAATATATTTTTTTTATAAAAAAAACTAGAATTTCGTCGAAATTTCCTGTAAAAGAATTATTATCTCGAAATTCTCTATAAAATTAGAATTTCATAAAAATTTCCAGTAAAAAATAGAATTTCATCGATATTATACACAAAAATATCTTTAAAAAATATAAATTCGTCAAAATATTGGCTAAAAAAATAGGATTTCGTATAAAATGTCTATAAACAAATAGAATATCTTCGAAATTTCCTATAAGACCCTACAATTGTCGAAATTTTCGGTAGAAAATAGAATTTCGTCGAAATTTACAATAAACATTTTTAAATTTCTTTAAAAAACTCCAGGGGACAATGGCTCATTGCCATACATCATGTATGTATGAAAAATGACCCAAACGCAAAATGCCCCAAAAATTAGGATGCCGATTTTTTGTTTAGGGAATTTTTCAGAATTTTTTTTTGGGAATTTTTCTATTTTTTGAGTGCATTTTTATTCGTATTTTTTTTTCGTAAGTGCTCTTAAAACTTCTTTCACCCGGCATTTTTTCTACCCTAGAGAATATAAAGTGGTTTTTATCCATCACATCAAATGAAAACACGAAGTATTTGCCACCGTTTTCTATTAGTTCTGTTTTCCCCACCCCCCCGATATTGCTTCAATATCAATTTAAATTTCCATTCCAATTTGTTTCGCTAAAGCACAGAATACAATTGATATTTTGCCAAAAATAAAGTGTACAAATAGAAATATTCCGATGTTTTTCGATACATTTAAATGTAGGTTAGCAGCGTTTCTATTTTAACACAATAACCGGACATTTAGTGGTTGTAAGAGAGACAAAAACAAATACAGGCAACCTCAGTATCATCATCAGCGGTATTGCCAGCATCAAACCAGACCGTCATCATGGGGGCCACACATAGCATGACATGGTCATCCTGTCTATCGATTGACCATCAACCATTAATGGTTCAATTAAGGATATAACAGGCAAACAAATATTCCACATCCGTAATGGGAAAAAAGACGCAGCTTGTTTCGTCGGGCAAATTGTACAAAATAATTGGGCAAAAACTTCTAAATGGTAAACAACTAATGGACAAAAAGGGATGACGATAAAGGTGTGAAAGGAATTAAACGATAACATGAATACAATTTTAAGTTGAATAAAGATATGAACACTCTACGTGAAATTTTCCGAATGAAATCTTTCTACACGAATTTCTTTCACTCCTTTCGGATAAGACTTTTGAAGTTTACATTGCCAGTTTAGTTTCATCGTTCCTTCATTCATTGGTATTTGCTCGGTGCCAAATTGTTATCTAGTCTAACTTTTAATTTTACAGATCCATAACATTGTCCACAATTGTTAATCCCGTTATTTTTTTGGTAATTGTCACCTACACTCCTCCCCCAGTTACGGCGAACAATTGGCCGAAAAGCTAATGACAGTTTCAGGTTAAGCAAATATTCAAATATCTGCCAAAAATTGGGAAAAAATCAATAACACTCAAATGTATTTCGTTTAATATCACAATTTTTAGACAGTTCTTTTGTTGATTTTCTGTTAAATAAATTAAAAAGTCCAAGGAACGACCAAGAGAATTATATTTTTAAAACAACATAAAAGAGATTAAGGTTCATAATATTTCTAATGGGAAATGGTTTTTTTTTTTAAATAAAATTCCATGAAAAATATAAGCAAAAACCGAGCAGGTTTTTTAATGACAGCCATTATAATCAACATATAATTTTGACTTACATTTATTTTTACAAGAAAGTTGTTGAGACATGTTTTTCCCAGAAATTTAAAAAGAACGAAAACAAAATCAATGTTATATCGAACTAAAATCAATGTTGAAAATATTTTCTGCAAGATGACATAATTTGAATCTTATTCAGCTATTCTTCAGGATAAATGGTTAAGAACTCTGAGTGATTCTGAACGAGGAAAATTTATCCCAATTCAGAATCAATCATTAACCAAGTCATTAATGAGATAGGGATATATTTAAATTTATATTTCCTAGCCCGGACTAGTGGGCCGAAAAATCGGCCCACCTATAATTATGGACATATGGGTACCTAAATTAAATACAATTTCCTCACGGTTGCGAATATGTTTAATTTTGGTAATATGGGTTAATTTTGGAGCCAAATTGATGGGCCGAAAAATCGGCCCACCTGTAATTATGGACATATGGGTATTAAAATTAAATAATATTTCGTCACGAATGCAAATATGTACTTTTTTGGAATATGGGTTAATATTGGAACCAAATTAATGGGCCGAAAAACCGGGCCACCTATAATTATGGACATATGGGTATCAAAATTAAATAAAATTTCGTCACGAATGCAAATATGTATTCTTTTGGAATATGGGTTAATTTTTGGAACCGTATTAATGGGCCGAAAAACCGGCCCAGGTGTAATTATAGACATATGGGTATCAAAATTAAATAAAATTTCGTCACGAATGCAAATATGTATTCTTTTAGAATATGGGTTAATTTTGTAACCGAATTAATGGGCCGAAAAACCGGCCCACCTGTAATTATGGACATATGGGTATCAGAATTAAGTAAAATTTCCTCAGTGTTAAGTGTTATTTTTGTAATATGTTTTAAATTTCGGGCCGAATTTATGGGCCGAAAAATCGGCCCGCATATAAAAATGGGTGCATTTGTATTAAAATTCAAATAAAATCTCTCAGATGCGAATATGCATTTGTTTTACAATTTGGGCCCGGACTGGTGGGCCGAAAAACCGGCCCACCTATAATTATAGACATATGGATATTAAAATTAAATAAAATTTCCTCACGAATGCAAAAAAGTGTTATCTTTGAAATATAGTTTAATTTGGGAAGCGAATTAATGGGCCGAAAAAGGGACCCGCATAAATATAAAATTAAATTTTCGTACGATATGGTTTAATATTGGGCCGAAAAATCGGCTGGCATAAAAATGTGTTATTAAAATTAAATGACATTTTCTCTCGAATGCAAATATGAATTAGTTTTAGAATTTGACTACATTTTGGGGTCCGAAATACGGGCCCACCTATAAACATAGACATATGGGTATCAAGCTTAAATAAAAAGTTCCTCATGATTGCGAATATATATTATTTTTAGGATTTGGATAAATTTTGGGCACGGGCCAATAAGCTGACTTTCTGACTACACATGGTAAAGGAAAGATAGAATGACAGACATTGACCGACACAATTTCTGAAATAAATACGGGCGGAGATTGTGATGGTGAAGTATAGAGATTCTAATGAATTGGAAAATGTACCGATAGTTTTTGTTAAGGCAGAAATGCTAATCACTGAGAATTCTTTTCCAAAAGTACTTCCATTTCCACCAACGATATGAAGTCTGGTTGGCCCTAAGTTGTGCTACCCTGTCGCAAATTTTCCACCGTACACTGTAAAAAGCAAATCGGTCAATTTCCAGAAATATTCCTGAGTTTTTCTTGTTAATGCCTTCACTTCAAAAAAGTTTTCTTATTCTCTTGATAACATAGTTATCGTTTGAGGGATATCGGTGACTATGTCAAGGGGGATCATGTTCCTAATTTCTCCAAATGTTTGTCTATATTTAGAAAAATGTTCACAATATACAGGCAATAGGATTATGTGCCAACCAAAAACTCAATATAACGAACAATAAACATCGGCCTAAAAGCCCCCACCCAAAACAACAACACGAAAATCATGTATAAAAACTGAGCTCATTTATTGCCCTGATGTGGGGGATTACACAACACTGTGATACGAATAAAATAAATATAAATGTGCGATCATACTAAAACCATTTGTAAGCACTGAAAAACTAATGCTTGATAGGCCCTAAAGTATGCAATACAAATTGATATTGTAGTTTATGCCCATACAGCGAAAAAAAAAACAGAATAAAAATCAAATTTGCATGAATCCATCCATGTCAGCAGTCAAAGTTCAATACACGTATCGAACACAATACCACCATTTTTGGTAGCCAACAATATTTGCATATTTATCTAAATGTGTAAGCCGCCCCAAAAGTATGCTGTAACATTTGTACATTCGATTACGAACTGGTGCGGTTTTTCTTTTTTTGGGTCATTGATTGTATTTCGATATGATGCTCTTATCTATGTCAGAGTGAATTTAAATTTCCAATTATTTTCATACCCACAACAATGTCGAGCCCACTTTTGGGACGTTTTGGCGCGTGTCACTTAAATAAACCATTTGCCAGTAAAGAAGCACACACAAGATCTAAATAATTAACGAAGCCCAAAATTGTCTGTAAAGTTTGCGTACGAGACATTGTACAAAATTTATAAATCAATTAAAACATTTCAAAACATTATAAATAATAAATTCAATTGCATATTAACAAGGCGTGCATGAGAGAGCAGCATACTTTTGGGGGATTATGGGAATAAACAAAAATGAAAATGATGAAGAAGAAGAAGAACAAGAACAAGGCCACATGTTAGGCAAATAAGGAAAGGACATATGTTGATTTTAAAGCTCCCTGAGGCACGGAAAGTAATTACGTTTTCCACAAAAGTCCGTTGACCTTTGTTGTGAAAAAAAACAAGTAAACAGGTTTGCTTAAAAAAAATTATAGAAAAGTAAACCGTTTCAGGAGGAAATGCTATTAATCGCATCACTTCATTTTTAATAAAATTTTGCAATTAAATTACAAGTACTTGGAGTACGATTCTTCGCGTTATTTCAATGCTGACCTTGACGCTGCAATTGTCGGCCTCAACTCGGACCACCGTCTGACTCTCATACGGAGTCTGCTAAAGCCCTTAGTGTTCAACACTCTGTTTTTATCTTTAAAACTACTGCATACTCTCGGGGTCAATATAATGTTTCTCTCGCCTCACATTCTCTAAAGGCGCACAATTTTTCTTTTAACTCGTTCCCACAAAAGGTGTTATCAGTTTTTTTTACTCCATTGAATTTTCGGACAATAGCAGATATTGTTTACATATTTTTATAGCCGACTTTTAGGTTGCACAAATTGTTATTCTATTTTATTGTTCATGTGAAATAGATGTTTTGTTTGTTTGTCCAAATAAAGTAACAAATTGTTAGTATCGACAGCCTTTGGCTTTCAATGGAGTCAATGAAATGAAATATCTAAATTGTGGCATACTTTCCGGCTCTATAAACATATTGTTATTGTTTGCGAAATTTCTGCTAATGTTGTTTTAGTTTCACCATAAATTCTGCCTGACCTTATCAATTTGCCATTGTTCGAATGGAGTAAAGTTAATAAAACTAAAATATGCACGGCCTGCTTTTGAGGCTACGTAAAGCACTCTTTGTTGTAATTTGTTTATTTTAAATTATCTTTGTTGTTGTTTTTTTTTGGAGGAAGTTTTTTTTGTTAAAATGTTGGCTATTTTAAATTATTTTATGGTTGTTTTTTTTTGGCTATTGTTGTTTTTATACGTTTCAAAATTAAATGAATTCAGTTTAATGGATATTTTATGGTCATTACAGAATTTGTTGTTTGGTGAAATTTTCCATCAGAAACAGAGAGTTAGTTAGAGTTTGATTTTTAATGACATTGCTGGTGGTTAGGCATGTCTGTAGCACTTGACTGCATTAAATATGAACCATAATAAACTCAGCAGTAGGACATCAAATCAATGCTATTTTTATAAGGCCTTAAAATTTTTAAAAATTTCTCCTTTATCAAATTCTACAAATTCTCCTTTATCTGAACAACCTAAAAGTCTCATCATCCCTCAACATAATTTCAAATGAACGCACTTTTGCATATTCATAAAACTTCAAAATTCATTGCATACTTAAGGGTGCATATTTCCAGTGCTAATACATCCCATACTTTTGAGTTGTGCACAAAAGTTTTGGCATATTTTAAGGCTTTCATAGCACACTTGAAGAGGTTTTCCGCTGAGGTCTCGCTACAACCGCATGTTCATTAAAATATGTTCACATATTTTCCGACTTTTCCGCAAAATTCTATTCAAATTTCATTTAACATTTATGTGGCTTAGGAATTTCATTCAAATGAAATGTTTTTGTTTTCTGTTTTGGTCTTATTAAAGGTAATTTTTGCCAGCTAGCCTAATTTTATTGTTGTTGTTATTATTGTCTGGCATACTTTTAGGTAATTCCACGAAACAATTCATTTTCATGACATACTTGGAGGCTCAATTCATTTTTAACACAAATTTAAGGTATAATTTAAGGCAATTGTGGAAATTGTATCAATTGGCGCTCATTTAAGGGGGCAGTGCGGGGAGTGTTTGTTGTGGCAATTCTCAGTTTCCTGTGTTAAATGTTGAAGCTGTTGAATTGTTGAAAAAATAACAAAGGTTAAAGGGCAAGGTTAACTAAAATTTAAACATATTTAGAATTATTTCTAAATATGTGATCTCTGTCAAGTACTAGGGCCAGAAAGGTGTCTGAAAGACCCATGAGTGCTTCGATAAGAGTATTAAGGCTATCGATGAAATTACTAAAATGCACTGAACAAATAAATCGGAAGTTTAGTATAATTGTAGTTTTTAAATGTATAGGTATTGAACTTCACATCGCCGAGAGGCAACAGCATAAGCGTCGCAGTCGGCGTCTTGATGTTCAAAACTTTTAAACTACAATTACGCTAAACTTTCAATTTATTTGTTCAGTAGATTTTAATACTCATTCTTTTAAAGAAATTAATCTGTACTGAACATCCTATTTATTTGCTCAGTGAATTCTAGTTGAAAGTTTTATAAAATTTAACATAATTGCTGCCAACTGTCAGCCTCTTTGCTGAATCACAAAAACTTGAATACATTTTGTTAGTAAAAAACATTTACAAATCAGCAATTCCTGCCTTACTGAAGGATCTTTAAAGAACCCATTCATTACACTTTTTAAAAATATCAATTAATTAACATTTCAAATTGTCTTGCCTACCTTTAGGCATTTTTGGTAGGTGACTAATATGGTAGATAACTTTTGAGAATATTTGAAATATGTCAACTTATTTAGTTGCCTAGGCTATTTTTAAATTCCAAAAGCAAATGTGCAATGAACTTTCAAACACGAACTCTGTTAGCAGACATTTAGTTTTGCTATTGCCTACCGTAAGGCTGATGGAAATCACAAATAGTTAAAGGCGTTTTTCGGTTACAAAATCAAATCGACAATTGCCAATGCAAGTCGTATGTCCTTGGATGCAGTTGAATCTGTGAAAGCAAATGTTGTGCAATATGAAGCCTATCATTAGGTTTTTTTTAAATAAACTGCACATTTCGGGTGTCATTTGTGAAAAATCACAAACACTTTGTATAGCATTTTATGTACACAATCTTTATGGGCTTTCAATTGTTTTCCAACGAAATATTAAAGTGGAAATAAAGGAAACATTAGAGTAATTAGTGTTTGATTTTAGGTTGCCTGTCTTACGAGATTTTAAAGTGTTGCTACTTTTTAGGAGTTAAATTCCGAGAAATATTCTCATTTAATGTGTATGCAAGAGCTGATAGACATTGATGCTGGTAAATACTGTAACTACTTTAATCTTTAAAATATTTTCAAAGCAAATAAATTAATAAATAGAAAAATAATGGTTTATAGAAAAAAGCTTTTTGGTTGGGCCTGTTAATGTGTATTGCAAATTTTAAACTGGCTAAAAGTATAATTGGTGGGTTGAGTAGGAATTGGAAAACTACTTTTGCATTGAAGACGACCGCAACTAAATTGAAACTGCAAATGTAAAAAAACTACTTTCAGAAATTATCTTCCAGATACTGTGGCCTACAAAAACAGTGATCTATCTACGCAAAATAACATTGTCAGGCTAGGAAGAGATCATTATTGGGACTAAATAATAGGGTGGAGTGAAAACATGCTTTTTTTTTAATTTGAAAAAGTTAACCTCGGAAAGAGATGTAGTCTGGGGTCCTAATGAGGGGAAAAATAAAGAAAAAAAATTTAAAAAAATTTTAGGGGTCGCGCCACTCCCTTGAAATTTGGAAATTATCGCTATTTTGGCGTTGATTTTAGAAAAATCCTAAAAATTAACGACTTAACTTATTCGAAATTTAAAAGTTTGAGCTTGTTCAGTGCCCAAACAAAAGTATTTGAGGCAAATATGAGGATAATCGACTAATATTTGTAGCTTTGGTGGCGATTTCATTGTTCAGTCAATTTTCTGAAGAAGGGACGATTTGACTTATTTTACTTTTTGAAATTTTTGAACAATGAGAAAATTTTTTTTAAATTTTTTCATGCCCTTATTTCATTGTTTACGCTATTGCAAACATTTATTGACACAAAACTTTTTAGGATTTTTCTAAAATCAACGCCAAAATAGCGATAATTTCCAAATTTCGAGGGAGTGGCGCGACCCCTAAAATTTTTTTAAAAAATTTTTCTTTATTTTCCCCCTCATTAGGACCCCAGACTACATCTCTTTCCGAGGTTAACTTTTTTTTTTGAATTTCACTCCACCCTACTAAATAACTTACTTATTTCCCCTGACATTCCATGAGGGAACAGTCTCAAAGCAGTGTACGATATAATTTCTATACCCACAGATCAGGACCTACGGCGAATGATTTTTCTAGAGAAGTTTTTGCATGGCTTCAAGATTACCCAATTACATGTCGACAGCATTTATGAGGTGGAACCGGTAGTCTGAACAGGTTTCAAACCTGGGTTTACTATGTGATAGTCGCTCACAATATCTACCACATCACGGCCGTCCACATCATCAATATAAATTAGGTGCTGTTTCTAAAATTTAATACAAAAAAAAAACTGTGGCATACCTTTAGGGCAATCAAAAAGAATTGTGAGTCAGAAAAATATTGCTGGCTTTTGAAGCTCCCATTATTGGGACTAGAGAACTCAGAAGCATAGAAATTATCTGCAGCTTATGAAATTTAGTAATTAAAAAAAAACTGTAGCATACTTTTAGGGTAATCAAAAACACCTATCGAAAAGTAGTTTTAGGCAAAAAAAAATTGGAGGGCTTTGAAATAATCAAAATGGGGATAGAATCAGAAATATATTAAAGAACACTTTAGCATAATTTTAGTCCAAGCAAAAAGAATTGTCGACTCAGTTAGAATACCATTGCTAGCCTCTGAAGCTATCAATGTTGAGACTATTAAAAAAAGCCAGAAAACAAAGAAATTATAAGCTTATTAGCTGAAATTTTATTAACAATAAAAAATGGAGTTTAGGCAAAACATAATCAGGCTCTGAAGAAAATGGTGACATTGTCTGCCATCTATTAGGAAATGTAGAAAATGTAGTGAGTCAGAATTAAAATTTAGTAATGGAAAAAAAACTGTAGCCTACAATCAGGGCAATCTAATCACTTATCGAAATGTCGAGTGAGTCCGAATTAAAATTTAGTAATGAAAAAAAACTGTAGCCTACTTTAAGGGCAAACAAAATCACTTATCGAAATCGAAATCCGGCAAAATATCATCGGGCTCTGAAGTTACCTGAACGGATACAGCTTCAGGAATGTACTAAAGTAGAAACTGTAGCAAACTTTTAGGTTAACCCAAAACTATTTGTCGAAGTGGAGTCGAAATGGAAGAGTCTAAATTAATCTTTATTAGGATTACTAAAATAAACTATTTTTAGAAAATGTCTAAAGCGACTGGAATTTGATAATATAAAATGTAGCATACTTTAAGGCAAACTAAAAAAAGACGAAGGGTGAATTTCCTTTATTGAGACCATTGAATAAAATTAGTTTTAGAAATTATCTGGAATTTAATAATAAAAAGAACTCTAGCACAATTTTAGGCAAACCAAAATTTTTTTTTTAAATTTAGTTGGTTAATTTAAGCAGAGTAGCAACTTTAGGCTCTAAAGTTTACTTAATTGGTAAACCTCCCAGAATAACCTCCCCATATGGCAGATTTTGTTTTGATTACATACAAAAACAGGGGCATACTTTAAGGGAAATAAAAAAAAGAATAAAGTTTATGTCTTGTATTATTATACACAAAATATAAATTATTCCAATAGTAGGCTCTACAAAATAAAAGATAAATCGTAGCATACTTTAGGGCGAACTTAACCTCATACCGCTTTAGGACATCATTAGCCAAACGAAATCTTGAATAAATCAAATGCCAAAATATAAAAAACCTCACTCACTGCACTACATTATTAATTAGAAAATTTATTCAATTTCGTGTAGGACTTTAACGAAAATCTCGTGGTAGCAACTGTCTATGCAAATGAAATGGGGCTTTTTGTTTCACTTCTAATTCAATTGACTTTAAGTTCATTTATTCCATTCAAATGAGGTCAGATTTTAATGAGACGAAATTTTAAAAGTTTTGTATAGAATTTTTGCAACTTTTTTTTGCGGATTCTGACCCTTTGGTGTTTTTAATGGGTATTTTTTCGTTTTTGCTGCAGTCATGTTCGTGAAAACTTTGCGCTAAGGGTCATTACAATGCAGACGTTGAAGAAACGAGAGGGGGCCATACAAAAAAAAAAAAAAATAACACACACACACAACAACATGCAATCAATTTCGTGTTTGGTCTTCGACCAAACTACTCAACCAAAAAAAACGAAAGCACTTAAATAATATTGTAATACAAGTTTAGGGAGACTTGCTCTCGATTGCACTGGGCCAAGGTCAGGGAAAGTAGAGAACAATTTGTTGTAGCCATTTGTGCATTAGACTGGTCCAAGGTCAAGGAAATTAAGTGGCAGTTTTTCAAATCAATTGCCTGTTAAACAATAGTTTTGTGCCATTCTTATTTAAAGTAGAGCATTTAGTGAGAAAAGCCAATTACACAAATGCCCATCAACATATTTTCCTGATTCTGGAGATCACCACAAATTTTTGCAGAGCTGCCTGAAAAAATTGAATAAAAATCCCTCTCTTAAGTCATTCAGTGAATTGAAAACTCCACCTGCCAATCAATTTTATTCTCGCCAATAACTTCGTTGAATTGAATTATCTTAAATATGTTTTCTTTTGTCTTCTTAAGCATTGGGAAATTTCCTCAAATAGTCTCATGAATGACATGAATTTCAAATACGTTCCATTTACTGCATTCAAATGACTTTTAATTGAAGGTCTTGCGGTACTTAATTGATTTTATAATATGGCCGAGAATGAATGCCAAACACAATACACCTTTCACATAGTTCAACACATTTGCCTGTAGCAGCAGACATTTTCTCCTACCAACAGCCATCCCCCCAAGTAGGCAGTGATTTTCTGTTCAATTGCCAACTGTACGCAATCCCTTGATTTATGCAATGTTTTTTTTAAAGTAACCTCGTTTTCTTGGTAAATAAAGAAAAAAACGTCTTCTTTTTGTACTCCAAACTGCAAGAAAAGGAAAAGAAGAAATTAAGCAAATTAATTCATGACCTTTACATTCCTGCACGGTATATATTCAGTTGTTGGTGTGGCTGTTGTTGTTATCACAACCCAACAACAGTCCTTCAGATAAAGCACAATATATGCACTACTTTCGGCCTCAAGTGCTCCCACTCCACGGGGGGCAAAGAAGAGCAAACTTGTACTGACTACTTGTATTACAATTTTTCCTTTCTTAACGTATGTTCGTTCTACCATTTTCTTTCGTGGGGTTTTTGGTTTTCTTCTGTTTTTTTCTTCTTTATTCTCTGCCTGATTCAATTTGCATAACAAATGAAAGGAATAAGTATTTTGACCTTGCACAAATAACAATAACGAAACGAAAGCAACGCACAAAACGTGTTCACTCGCACTGGGCCAAGTCTATAGCGGGTGGCGGTGGCAAACGGAAAAGAAAATCCCAAGTATTGGAAGAATATTTAAATGTCTGTAGCAAATATATTAAAAAGCCCAAAGGGGAGGTGTCTGATGGCTGGCCGGAGACCTACGGTAAAGTAAGCCAAAAGTTTCGTAAATCACCAAAGAAGCCGTCGCGTTGCCTCATTTTCCACAGGCTATGAACATGTTCCATACATAAATATGGCTGGCGGAAATATATTCCAAGAATCGGTTACACAAGTACGAACCGAAGACTGTAAGATATCCATGACCCTTTTTTGTGTGTGTGTGTGCGAAGATGAAAGAGTATAAGCACCTTAAAGGAGTCTACAAATATTTGTGATTATTATGGCCTAAAAGTGTGCTATTGACTTGGCAAGAAAAAAAAACCACTTATCTAAAAACGAATTAAATGTAAGCACCTTAAAGTAGGCAATGATAGCTGACACTATTATAATCTACAGGATTGCAAATGGTAAAGAAGCGTACAAACAGGTCAGACAGCTGTCAATAACAGTTAACGAAAAGTGGCCGACTTTAAGGAGACCATCTACATTTTTTCTGTATCTTTATTACACCCTAATAATATACTATGGTGGTTGTAAATATTTATGTGAAATACTATTTGAGTCCCTTAAAAGTAGACTAAAATAAATAAAAGGACATACAATTGCCTAAAAGTATGCAATTGATTTGGGGAATTAGGATTTGATAGCCAAAGACTGAAAAACAATATTACAAAAAGTCATGAAGGATAAAAACGTATAATACCAGACAAAACATATGTACCAGTGGTGTTATAAATATCGATGGGGTAGGTATTTTAGTCCCTAAAAGTAGACTACAGTATGAATTAAAAAAACAATTGCCCAAGCAAGAGGTTTAGGTATTACAATTGTATTCAACAAGACTGGCAAACTGTATTAGAAAAAGTGAGAGAGAGAGAGGGAGGCAGACATAGAGAGGGATAGAGAGAGACAGAGAGATAAAGGGGTAGAGAGATAGAGAGGGACAGAGGGTCACAGAGAGAGGGGAAAGAAAGAAAAACGCACGCAATAACATGTGTATGAAAGAAATGAAAAATGTAGGCCAAACCATCGGAGTACATTTTTGGCGACCAAAGAAAATTATGATTTTCTCACCACATTCGGCAGATTACTTGAAGAAAGTCTTTAAATCGTTTGTCCCCGGTCTGTAACACTACTTTACAAAATAATTTTTTTTTCATGTACATTTGATGAGAGGTGACTTTTCTAATGTATTTCCATCTGCTGAATTCAAAAATCAAGGTAAAATTTGATATGATTTGTCAAGTGAAAAAAGAACGAAAAAATAAAAATATAAGGATATCCCAAAAACTGTTCCATAAAAAAAAATTTTACCTTGATTTTTGAATTCAGCAGATGGAAATACATTAGAAAAGTCACCTCTCATCAAATGTACATTTCCGGTGTAAACTAGTGTAATTCATGTTTCCTACTTTCCCATGTTTAAGGTTAATTTTCAATAATTGTGCTTCTTCTTAATGTTACACCTAATAGTCTCTTAGTTGTCCATTTGCTGTCTGTAAACAGTTTTTTTCGTTTCTCTTAATTTAAAGTGTTTATCACTCAAACTTATCAATTCGGCCCTTTTTGTTTTGTCATGTCTGTATTTTAATTTTTATTTTAATTACATTATATTTATTAAAAATTATATTCTAATAAATTACACTACAATGTAATAAGAGAGCACTGGCAACGAGACTCGAACCCTCTATTTTAAAAAGTTTTCACGTCCTTTATTATTCCAGAGGTGGCCGTGGAACTACTAAAAAAGTAAATTTTGCACCTTGAATTGTTTCTTGGCTCTCTGAAAAATTAGCCGAATGCATAAATTAAAAATTAAAAAAATGCACATGATCAACTTTTCTTGGCTGTCTGAAAAATTAGCCTGCAGAAATTAAAAATGTACAAAAATTCACTGTTGAGGACAGCAACACGGGGCAATATGTCCAGTTCATATGTCCAGTCATTTTTCTTTTCATTCTTTTTTTATTTATCATAATTGTGTCAATTTGTGGTTTCTTGCTCTAGGTCACGTTTTCCTTTTGGTGTTATTTTATCAAGGAGATCATTTTTCCATTTTCGAATATTTCTGTTTAATTTATGATTCTTGGATTTGTTCTTCCTTTTACCCGTTTTATCACTTTTGTTTCCCCTTTGTCTATTTTTTCCCATTTGATCTTGTTCTTTTTAATTTGAAATTTTTCTATAGAAATATTTCTTGTCTGGATCGAATGCATTCTGTCGATATAAAATGTGTCAGTTGTGGCCTCTAGCGTAAGTGCCACAGACAGATGTCTCGATTGTCTAAGATAAATGGCGAGCTGTGGAGGTGATACTGGGACTATGAGAATTTAAGTAGAAAATAATATAATAATTCAGTTGTTGGTGTTGTTAATAATCCATGAATTAGTTTTTCCCTATAATTGAATTTAAATTAAATTGTGCCGGAATTTCACCATAAAACTTTCAATTGGGCTCTGATGTTATTAATAGAACAATATTTTTAAATAATATTCTCTGATGAAGGTCGCGAAAATTTTGGTTTAATTAACAATGCATAGGCAGTGACATTACCAATTAAAGGCGCCTTTACATAGGCAATGGTTTTTGCTGAAAACACTAAGGAAATTGCCTTAAATCAAATTGTGCTAGAATTTAACAAAAAAAAACGCCTCCATCCAGGCAATGCTATAAATAAACTCAAAAGCCTATAAATATGCAATGTTATTCTCCATAAGATTCTTTTTTATAGTTTAATGTTAGCTATAATTTATACAGGTTTGTGCGGGAATTTAACAACTACAACAACAAAAACACTAATACTAAACGCAATACTCCCAAAGGTAGGCCATGTTTTTCCGTTGTAGTTGTTTATTTCTGTTTAAGGTTAAGTTTAATTTATTGAGCTCTCCTGGTTGTTTCTTTGTGTGCGATAACATTTTCCGACTGCTTAAATGCCTCTTATGGATTTGGCGTCAATGTCGACAACGATTTATTGAATTCCCTCAATGACCTCCATAAATCTTCAAACCTCAACTCTGATATTTAAACTTGGCAATAGTTGATATACAGAATTGCATAAAATGCCGGCTGGCTCTTGGAGTAAACCAATGTCTACACATGATTATACATATGTAGGTATTATCCATTATATATGTATATGCTATTATCTTAACACCACAAAGTATGCAATATATTTTCGTTAAATAACCTCAACACCTGCAACCCCGTATTGCAATGACTTTCTTTTTATTATATGATACGCTTTACTTATAGCACACATACATGTACGTACGTACGTACATACAACTTTAATCAGTTTAAGGTTTTAAAATAAATCTTCAGAATGTTGTTGTTGATTTTCGGTTTTTTTTTTCTTTTTATTTTTTGTTCGATGCTCATCGAAAATTTTCCAGTTAACTTTATAGTTTGTATACTAAAATTAAATTTTGTGTGTGCAAGAATTTTTTTTTATTTTAAGAAGTTGTGCAGGAATTGCCTTAAGTCTTATCGGAAAGTTATCAGATACACCTACAGAAACACGATGAAAGAGAGAGAGAGAGGAGAGAGTTGGGTATAGTGGTGTGGGGGGCCAGGAAGGTACTGAAAGTTACAGGGATTTTTCTTGTTATAAATACTTACAGAGAATAAACTCACGTTAAGATTTTGTACAAATGCTGATGCATACTTGTCAATGGTATAGTATGTCGCTGCAGGAGACACAATGGGGGGAATTTAGGCTGACGATAAAAAAAGTATTTTAAAAATACCCAACACTTTACCGATTAAGTTGGTACAGAGTCAGTTTATTGACCATTTTCTACACAGCTGTCATTTTCTAGACAGCTGTCATTTTCTAGACAGCTGTCATTTTCTAGACAGCTGTCATTTTCTAGACAGCTGTCATTTTCTAGACAGCTGTCATTTTCTAGACAGCTGTCATTTTCTAGACAGCTGTCATTTTCTAGACAGCTGTCATTTTCTAGACAGCTGTCATTTTCTAGACAGCTGTCATTTTCTAGACAGCTGTCATTTTCTAGACAGCTGTCATTTTCTAGACAGCTGTCATTTTCTAGACAGCTGTCATTTTCTAGACAGCTGTCATTTTCTAGACAGCTGTCATTTTCTAGACAGCTGTCATTTTCTAGACAGCTGTCATTTTCTAGACAGCTGTCATTTTCTAGACAGCTGTCATTTTCTAGACAGCTGTCATTTTCTAGACAGCTGTCATTTTCTAGACAGCTGTCATTTTCTAGACAGCTGTCATTTTCTAGACAGCTGTCATTTTCTAGACAGCTGTCATTTTCTAGACAGCTGTCATTTTCTAGTTCTCATTTTATTATTCTCTCTGGTTTTTAGACTAGGCTTTTCTCTATGTCTATAGTTTTCTTCTCCCATTTGTGGCAAATTAAACCCCACTTGTTTCGACAACGATTCAAATCCCACTGTGCTATTAAGGCTGCCCTATATTCTACCGTTCAACATGTACAGAGCAATATGTCCCCTGGCCCAAAAAGAAAAAAAGAAAATAAAATGAATATGTATCAGGGCAACCTGTTGCTTAATATATTTAGATTTAATACAAAAAAAAAAAAAAATAATAAGAATCATTTCATCGCCCTCCCCCGTTCGCATCACTCAGCGGACAAGAAAATGAATATTATTCTTTACATGAATGTCAGACATCACAGCGCACATACTCGAAAAGAGAGACAGAGAGATGTGAAGACACCTACACTGGCACAGACAAATTTAATAGATTGGGATAAGTTCATGACTAGGTTTAACTACATAACGCCGAGAAGTATGCATGTATTTTCTCAACATTTACAAAGGACATCACAGAGAATATGCATGACAAAAGCTAAAGCTTACACAGCGACACATGCAGAAATGTATTTGTGGAAAAGGTACATATGAGAGGAAGTGGCATTTGTGTACGTCTGTCTGTCAGGTGCCTTGCCTAAATATCCCAGCAAAGCAAAGGCTGACGGAAAAGGGCTGTGTTAGGGGGAATGTGAGAATATCCAAGGTGCTTAAATTAAAAAAAAATAAAATAAAATTGCAAAAACAGATGGAAATGGTGGGGCTTAATTCAATATTTTACCCTTAAATGCGCGGTGTATCCTATAGGATACATCCAAATTTTGACTTTGTCCCAATATACAGCCTACCGGGACAACATTTACGATGGGGACTCACACATATTTGGCGAATAATAACAATTTGTATAAAAAAACTTCGAAACTATGTAGACTGTTTTTGGTTGAAACTCATAGTCTACTCTGCACATTGAAAGGTTAAATCCCCAGCAAAAAGTTGAATGAAGTGATTAAATTATTTTGACAGAGTCGGTCTGGGTTTGTATCTTGCTGAGAATATTGAACACTTTCGAGCTATCTTTTCCACCTTTACAAGTAAGAGAACGCATTATCTTTTCGGAGCCCGCTCAGACAGTCAGTATACAAATTCGTTTAACCACAGCTCAATGATTTAAGAGAAGTTCCCCGTCTGATTTTTCATACAATATTAAGGGGAATAACTAACTAATGTTGGAGAGAAAATTGGTTTTCTCGCCTAAAAACCTGAGGTTTTTTTTTTTTTTTTCTTTTTTTGTTGGGTTTATGTTGTGTGCCAACGTCTAACTGACTGTCGTCTCGGATTATGGTTATTGTTATTTATAAAGTTTATTATCTGTTGTTGCTGTGTTTTTTTTTTTTCATTCTGTATTTCATAGGAATTATTTCCTTTTCCTGTTATAGATTTTTATTTAATTTCTCATTTCGGTTTTCATACACTTTGGGCAAAAAAAAATGCTCTTCCATTTATTGGCTTTGTCTGTGTTGCTGCTGCTGTGTTGAAGTTATTCTATTTCTCTGACTTTTCCATGTCGTTTCCATTGGTTTCAATGCCATTTGTTATATTGTCGTGTTTTTATTAGATTTTATGTGATTACCAGATATCCTGTGGCATACATGCACCTACACATACACTTACAGTTATCCGAAGCTGAGACACAATAATCCGCCGTCAAGAGCCACACAGAACTCTGTTGCTGCAGTGGTGTTGGGGGAGGGGTTCGGGGAGTGGAAGACAGACTTCAGCTCTATGTGTGTGTGTGTGTGGGTATTTGACATTATGTGAATTTAGTTATGTGTCGGTGCTGCTAACAGTTGCTTAACAAATTACTTGTGAAAATTGTCATGAATTTCATTACATTCTGAATGACACAACATTATTACATTTTTGGAAATTACATTGCTTGCCACCTCAAAGTGGGCCATAAATACGGCCCCATGTAGGTCACGTTTTTAGGGGAATGCCAAACTTAAGGATGCAACAATGGAATAATTTGAAAAGGCGATTGGTTTTTAGATGGATTTTATTAACACATATCTATTACAGTAATGGCCAAAACTTCGTGTTTACATCCCTTGTAAAATATCAGTAAAGTAGACAAAATTCCCTCCCACCTTTCCCAGCACCAACACAAATATTAACAATCTTCGACCTTGTCTCGCTAAAAACACACTTTCGCACTTTCGTGGAAATCCAGCTAAATGTTTGGCTCTTTAATAATTTACATAAATAAATCCTGATACCGGGGATTCATTTAATTTGGCAAACTTTTGTTTGTGTTATTAAAACACAAAACACGCCGGCCTTAATACGAAAATCAAATAACCCGGCGTGTAGGTGCCTATGCAACCTTTTTGGTTTATGGCGTCGCTCAGAAGGGGTGGTCTGCAGCATTTTTTAGGCAGTGTCAGCAACATACCGAAACAAAAGTGAACGCACGTTACAAGGCCAAGCGCTAAGTGAATTTTCCGAATTTCCTGGAGCATAATTGCTTGTTTTCTTCGCAAACTGTCGCACGTAAATATTTCCAGGGACTTGGGAATATCAGAGAGAAAATTGTTTGCCGAAAGGAAACATTAAAGAAATTGAAATTTTAATAATTTACGTGGAGATGGAATATTTGGGCGGAAATCGAAGAATTTTACACAAAATGGGCTGATAACAATTTTGTTAATGAGAAAGCGGGAGAAAAAAGTAAATACCGCAGGTTGCTGCTAGACAAATCTACCGAAACATAGGCTCGTTGTTGCAGAGCAAAATTTTTTAAAATAAAACGACATAGACCCGATTTACATGATGACATTTCACTCAGGTTGAGAGGCCAAGGCATTCCACGATTGTCAGCGAAGGTGGTAGAGAAGCAAGAGGGGTTGCAAATTTGACTTCTCAATTGAAAATTTCCAAAAAAAAAAAAAAAAATATTTCCCTTTGACATTGACAACTTTATATTGTTTATACAAAAGAAGAGTACACTTCCGAAACAGGCAGCCATGTTTATTTTTCTACAGTCGTCATGTAAATGCTCAAGACTTTACGAAGGGATTTCAAAAGAAAATGCCAAGAGAAACCCTGGTGTAAATCGGGACGTAATTTCCTTATGTTTCCAAAGGTTCTAAATTATTTATTTGGACCTTTATTATTTGAAATACTTTCTGAAGACGACAATTTAATTTATAATTCGACCGTTTGGGCTGTAGTAGCTGACCCTCGTTGTCAGCTTCTAGATTAAGCGCCTAGGACACATAAGCCCATGACTTCAAAAGACTACAATGAATGAAGTCTGGAGCAGTCAAAATTGACGACCTTTGTTTTCCTTATTGGATTTGTATTTATTTTTTTGGGGATTATTTCATTTTTCGTTTCGTTTTTCGTAAAAAAATGACAAAAAATTCAAAGTTGACCCAAAAATATTGAAACAAAATTGAGGAGTTTATTTCCGACGTTTATTTTACTTCCTTATGAAGAATTATTTGGCCGAAACGTTAGCAAAACCGCCATCACAAAAAAATTAGGGTTTATATGTTCTAAAAAATAATTAAAAACCAATCAATAATCAAGAAACCAAAAGTTGAACAATGCAAAGGTCCAAAATTTTTTTTTTTTAACTTATAAAGCCGTCGTAGTGACGGTTTTTCAATGGGGATTTTTTCAGAATTTGTCATGTAGGCGTTTTTAGGCAATTTGCCATAAGTTTTTGGAATTTCGTCAATTGGGACAATCTTATTTTTTTTTTTTTTTTGAATTTTTCATAATTTATTTGGGGATTTTTTAGTATTTGTCATGTAAGCCTTTTTGGGGAGCTTGTCATCTGTTTTTGGGAATTTGTCGATTAGGACAATCTTAATTTATTTATTTTTGTTGAATTTTTCATAAATGAGTTGGAGATTTTTCGGAATTTGCCATTTAGGCCTTTTTGGGGAATTTGTCAATTGGGACAATCTTAATATACATATTTATTTTTGTTGAATTTTGCATTTGTTGGATTTTTCATAAGTAAGTTGGAGATTTTTCGGAATTTGTCATTTAGGCCTTTTTAGAGAATTTGTCACCTATGCTTGGGAATTCTTCATTTTTTTTTAAAGTTTGCATTTGTTTCATTTTTCATTATTTATTTTATTTTTATTATTTTTTTTTGGATATTTGTCAGAATTTTGCATGTAAGCCTTTTTTGTTATGGGGAATTTGTCGTCTGTTTTTGGAAATTCTGCAATTGAGACAATTTTAACTTTTATTTTCTTACATTTTTCATAATTTATTTGGGGATTTTTCAGAATTTGTCATGGGAATTCTTCACTTGTGGCATTTTGCATTTGTTTAATTTTTCAAATTTTCAGAATTTGTCATTTAGGCCTTTTTGAGGAATTTGTCATCCGTTTTTTTGAATTCTTCAATTGGGACAATCCTAATTTTATTTGCATTTATCATAAATTTTTTGGACATTTTTCAGAATTTATCACGTAAGCCGTTTTATGTACTTTGTCATCTTTTTGTTGGGAATTCTTCACTTGGGGCATTTTGAAATTTTTTAGGTCTTTTTGGGGAATTTGTCATCTATTTTTGGGAATTTGTCATCTATTTTTGGGAATTCGTCAATTGGGATAATCGTATTTATTTTGGAATTTGTGTAATTTTCCATAAATTATTTGGACATTTTTCAGAATTTGTCATGTAAGCCGTTTAATGGACTCTGTCATCTTTTTTTGGGAATTCTTCACTTTGGAAATTTTTTACATTTTTCGGAATTTTGCATTTGTTTCATTTTTCAAAATTTATTTTGGGGATTTTTAAGAATTTGTCATGTAGGCCGTTTTGGGGAATTTGTCATCTGTTTTTGGGAATTCTTCACTTGGGGCATTTTAAAATTTTTTTGAATTTTGCATTTGTTTAATTTTTCATAAATTTTTGGGGATTTTTCAGAACTTGTCATGTAAGCCGTTTTGGGGAATTTGTCATCTATTTTTGGGAATTCGTCAATTGGGATAATCGTATTTTTTTTGGAATTTGTTTTATTTTTCATAAATTATTTGGGGATTTTTAAGAATTTATGGAAATTCTTCTTTTATTTGTTTTTTTAATTTTTCAGAATTTGTCATCTTTTTTTGTGAATCCTCTGAAAAAGGCAACACTGTCCGAAAAATACCGCCTGTATAAAATGACCAAGCAGTGAGTGTGTGTAAATACGACAACTACTGATACTCAACCTAATACCCTCAACGGAATTTTTCCATTCTCCTTGCATTAAGCAAACTAAATATGTTGCATACTTTTAGTCGTTTCACATGCCATTTACATTTTCACTTTAAAAGTTTTTGCAAAAAGCAACATTTTCTGTTTTATTCGTAAGTTTTTTAAAAGCTGCCATTGACCACGAATAAATATTTCGTGTAAATATTTTCCTGGCCAATAGAATGAAAACTTTGTCTTAGCTTTGATTACTTCGTTGCTGTGTAAAACCGAAACTCTCTGAAATAAATGAATATCCTTAAAGAAGTGCGGAGCAGCAGCATGCCAACTAAAGATAATCGTAAGTATAACATTTTTCCAGCAGAGTAAACGAAGAGGAGTTATTCATGCTGAAACTTTATAATATCTTGGAAAGATATAAAGATTTCTAATAGCTTAATGTTGAATATTTTGTATCGACCTTTTTCAATTATAGTGAATTTAGAATTTTTTTTAATGAGTTCAATTTTGAGTTGATGAATTTTTAATAAAATATTTATTTTATTGTATTTAATTTATTTTTCCAATATTTCGTTCTTCATTGAAGGACATCACCAGGGAGTACAACAACAATTGATGGTCTCAAATTTCCATGTCCATGTTAGAGAACCCTTTGGAACTTTCATATGTTGTCTGCAGTCTGCTTGGTTTGTTAAGTGTCACGATAATTGCATCAATTTGGTTTGCTCAGCTGCTTTTAGGTATTTTTCAAATATCGAAAATGATTTTAAAACACCAGACTATCTAGCAAATATTTTTATATCAAAACATTGTTTTCTAAGTAAGAAACATTCCCTACTACTCGACTAACCAGCACATTTCAAGAGTAAACCCATGTTGGCATTTCTTTTCTGCGTCTCGACATCGAATCATAACAGCATTACCCTGACCTTTACCAGAAAACAAAAAACAGATGGAAAAACTTTTTTGCTGATAGCCAAAAAAAAAAAAAAAAACACACACACACAGTTATTTCCTCAGAAGACGTTTCAGTCTCAAAAAAAGGAAACAAAAATTGCAAAAACAAAACAGCGTTTCTTTACAATTTCTTAAAGTTTCCCTGTTAGCAAACCTGTGATTCGTTCTGTTCGCTGAACTTTTAAATGTCGTTCTTTCCCGCTCCCTTTGGTAATGATGGAAAGAATTCAAAGGAAAACAATACGGAATTGTAAATATAAACAAAATACTCTTTGCTTAAAGGTTACAGGAAAGACATAATAAATATATTTACATATATATGTATCAGAAACAGATATTCCTTTTCCATTTCATATTTAAAAATAAACCAATACATAATTTTATCTAACACCAGAACAAAGTCTTCCCTGGCATCTGCCGGGAATTGTTTCACACACACACCCTTTTACAAAACAATGGCAGCATTACGTCTGTCTTTTGATTGAGTACCGCAGGAAAAAGGAAATGAAATATGAATACATTTTCTCTGGCAATCAAAAAAAAAAAAACCTAAAGAAAAGGTACGCACATGATAGCTTTACAAAAAAGGACATTTCAAGGAATTCAAATGCGATCAAGTTTTTCAAAAACAAAGAACATTATGGGGTATTCGTGACGTCTTCTACACACTCCTATTGCGTTGTGTATATGGAAATTTGTATTTCACTTAACGGATACCGGGAATATCTTAAAGTTGGCAAAGACTCGTTTTTTTCATATTTATTTAGGTGGAACAAAACACCTTAAATTTGGACACGAGAAATTGTAAAACATGTTAAGGCACTACCTGTGATCCAACATCAAGGTTAGCATAGAGTTTTAAATTGAATGAAATTGTAGTGGATAGAAAGCTTTCTTGGATCAATAAATGCTGAATTGTTCTGAACAAGTCTACTCAAAGGCAAATTATTATTCGCTTATAAAATCTAATCCATTATTCGCTTATAAAGTCCATTCGCTTATAAATTCCAATTGATTCAGCAAATTGAAGGCACACCGATGTTTGCCATGTTATGTCTAATTAGTTTGGGCCTTAGATCAGCTCGAAAGGAACAAGAAAAAACTTACTGGAAAAAACATATTTTCTGACTGAACGAATTTTTTTTCTCGGCGGCTTTGGAAAAATCATATTTTCCGACTCAACGAATTTGTATCTCAAGTGGTGGTAGAGAAGCCAATTTATCCTGGATTTTTTTTTTTTTTTGAAAATCCCTCTAGAAACATAATTTTGGTTAACAGTCAGTGCTACTGGGGCATTATAAACCAGTTTCTGTGGCCGGAGACATGGTCTTGGATGAGTTGAGCTTTTTGGGTGGGGAGCCATGACGCAGAGCAAGCGCCTTAATTGATTTGTTTACGCACGCAGCTCTATAATCGCCTGATGTGCTGCTTCGGTGATGTCAATTTGCCATCTGGAACCTAAAATTGGCCGTCGATAGACTTTTTTTGTGCAGTACCGTAAAGGACCGATGTTATGCAGACCAGGTCTGACAAATTTGCCCGGAGTCGGAGTCTGGAGTCAAGCAATTTTGTCTCGATTCCACAGCCCTGATACCAACAATCCATTAACGATTCAGACCCTCACGAGGGGGAATATCGAGGAAGCTATTCAGAAACTGATATCATTGGACCTTAATTTTTCGAAAATAAGTTTGCAGCAACAGTTACGGTGCATTATCGAGCGTTATCGAGCAATCATTAATGATTTTATGGTCGAAGTTGGATGAGATTTATCAGGACAACGATTACTTTCAACAAGACGACACTACGTGCCACACAAGCAACGAAACCATTGCTGTTTTACGGGAAAAGTTTCCGGTCCGTGTTATCTGTCGAAGAGGTGATCACAATTGACCACTGAGATCTTCTGATTTAACACCTAGCGACTTCTTCCTTTGGGGCCACGCCAACACCCCAGCATTGATTCAAGACATCAAAGGTAGAATTCGTGAGACTATCGAGAACGTAAATCAGCCAATTTGCGATTTGATATTTTTTTAACTTAATGTACTGAATGTTCCAGATACAGTCGACTTCGGTTACCACCAACTTGTGGTATTTCCTGAAGACAATTTTGCCAACTTCGAGATAGATTTATTTCGTTGTTAATTTATTTCGTAGCAGCTTACTGACTTGTTTCCAGTACGATGAATATGCGAAGCTAAGCGGAGTCATTTCATTATAAAATAGAAAATTAGAAGTCGACATATTTCCAAAAGATGCGATGATTTTTATTAAGCGAATATGTGTGATATTTGGAGAATACAAATAGTTTTGAATATTCTGTGTCCTTTGATTTAAGCTTAGTCAACATTTCTTATAACCATAACCAAAATAATATTTTTGTTTGAAATATTTATCTTTTTCTTTTTCTTCTCATATTTCTTTTTCATACTTACAGTTTTGTTCGAAATTTCTTCCTTCTCCGGGACTTTTTATGTGTAAAGAGATTCGGTGCTATGGTATAGTCCTCATCAAAATCCAATTCGGTTTTTATAAGACTCACTAAATTTATTTGGCAGTCCTGCAAATAAAATTCAATACCAAAAAAAAAACCAATCAAAAATCAAATTACATTTCTTTTGCTCATTAAATATACCACTGAAGTCATTTGTCTTCCAAAATGACAGCCGTAATGTTGACCACAAAAACGCCTGCAACTCTTTCGAATCTCAAAAGGAAATGCACTTCACTGACTCACACTCACACATGTGTAGCCGGAAATGTCCTTTCAACTATCTAAATGTGACATATCATGGCAGCCATATTGAAGACATTGATAAAATGTTGTGCAATTTTTAGTTTGATACCTTTTTGGATGGTCCACGGAAGCAACGGGCTGCAGGTCGTGCAAAGGAGGGGTAGCTCGGTGGGCGGATGACAACAGACATCCATTTGCCACAATATAGCAGAAAGATCTATGGCAGACACTTAACAAAGTGTAATACGGTACAATAAATGTAATGAATTGCACACTGTCACCATACAACACAGTGATGTTGATAAAGCGAACAGAAAGGAAATGGGTGAGAGACACCACAAGACAGCATGCAACTATTTCAGAAGATTGGAGTAGATTATATGTGTAGAACTATGTGTGTGTGATATTAGACTTACACACACACACACATATATTAATTGAAACCGCATTCCCTCATATACACATATGCAATATATGAATTTGACTACGACCATAATGAAAATGGTGTAACCCAATATTAAGGATACACATTCTCAGCACATAATGGCGTTGGGATAATGAATTTCAACAAATAACCGCAAATGCTTGCGCAAACACATTCATAATCAAATCTATAAAATTCAATATGCCAGAATTATTTCACAACATATTGATATTTGATCCGCCGCTCACCCTTGGGTAATGTACGAAATATGGTAACATAGGTGGATGGTATAAATCTCTCATTTCAAGTACTTTTGGTCTTAGATTTTCGAAGATGAATAGCTGTCAATGAATAGCTGTCAATGAATAGCTGTCAATAAAAATGACAGCTGTCAATAAAAATGACAGCTGTCAATAAAAATGACAGCTGTCAATAAAAATGACAGCTGTCAATAAAAATGACAGCTGTCAATAAAAATGACAGCTGTCAATAAAAATGACAGCTGTCAATAAAAATGACAGCTGTCAATAAAAATGACAGCTGTCAATAAAAATGACAGCTGTCAATAAAAATGACAGCTGTCAATAAAAATGACAGCTGTCAATAAAAATGACAGCTGTCAATAAAAATGACAGCTGTCAATAAAAATGACAGCTTTCAATAAAAATGACAGCTTTCAATAAAAATGACAGCTGTCAATAAAAATGACTGCTGTCAATAAAAATGACAGCTGTCAATAAAAATGACAGCTGTCAATAAAAATGACAGCTGTCAATAAAAATGACAGCTGTCAATAAAAATGACAGCTGTCAATAAAAATGACAGCTGTCAATAAAAATGACAGCTGTCAATAAAAATGACAGCTTTCAATAAAAATGACAGCTTTCAATAAAAATGACAGCTTTCAATAAAAATGACAGCTTTCAATAAAAATGACAGCTGTCAATAAAAATGACAGCTGTCAATAAAAATGACAGCTGTCAATAAAAATGACAGCTGTCAATAAAAATTACAGCTGTCAATAAAAATTACAGCTGTCAATAAAAATGACAGCTGTCAATAAAAATGACAGCTGTCAATAAAAATGACAGCTGTCCTTAAAATGACAGCTGTCCTTAAAATGACAGCTGTCCTTAAAATGACAACTGTCCTTAATATGACAGCTGTCCTTAAAATGACAGCTGTCCTTAAAATGACATCTATCCTTAAAATGACAGCTGTCCTTAAAATGACAGCTGTCCTTAAAATGACAACTGTCCTTAAAATGACAGCAGTCAATAATAATGACAGCTATTTTAAAATTTTTCAAAACAAATCCATGTATGTATTGCTTACATTAATTTAGTTTATTGTTATTACACATTCGCACTTACCTCTAGCGTCTTAAAGTGCCATCGCAATATCCTTGACCCCGAGCCGGTGTTCACTTGGTTGCGACACACCTTCAACGTCGGCCAACAGTGGCAGCGTTTGTCGATGATTTCGCAGCCCTTCTTTATTCGTATTCTCTCTGATTTTGTACAATTGTCATGATGCAGATGATGATGATATGATGTGGATATGGAGGTGCTGGAAAATGATAAATCTGCAAAAAGAAAAATAGAGAAAGAATTAAATATGTAATCAGGATTGTCATTCAGTTAAAGCTAGTTTGCTCAGTAAGAAGCTCATCCCAACAGAGTTTCCTCAAATTCATTGTACCCTTTTTTTGTTGAATTTTTTTTATTGCTATAATTGGGTTGTGACCGGGACATATTATGTCGCCTAACTGTGTCTAGTCATCTTTTATTATATATGAACATATTTCCATTTGAGATCACCCTCTAAGCCGGAGGATATTTCGCATGATATCAGCATATGTGAAAAAAGACCCGAATAAAATCCAGTTATATGTTTTTTTTTTCGGGGGCTTTTAGCTAAATTGTCAAGATTTGATTTGCAGGGACATGTTTCTAATGTCAATGAAACTAGATAGACCAATGTGGAGTTGTGGTGGCCGTAGAGGTTTTTTTTTATGAAGGGGTAACTGAGGTCTTGTATGATATGAAAACCATTACATATTAATACTAGTTTTGGGGATGCCGTGCTATTTAAATATGTACAGCATAGTTTTGGGCGATAAGCTTTGTCTATATCACTTATACGACACCGGACTACACAATATCAGCAGTCTTTTGTGCAGTAACATTTAAACAGCAACCAATTAAAATAACAAGAGTTGCTTATAATTTATTAAATGACGTTTTGGTTTCTTAGAAAACAGATGAGCTCCTAAAGGAAATTATTTTAAAAATTCTGCTAAAGAATTTAAGCCAAAATCTCTAGACTATCCACAATAGTTGTAATTATTTCAGATTCATGGTGACCATCAACAAAAAGTGTCTTAAAACTCGTCTGGAAGAAATCTCTAAAGGTCTAAAGAAATAGGCATTGAATACGGTACATTTTTCTTTAACTAGACTTTTTAGAGCACTAGAAAATTTTAAATTATTCATTTTTATTTAGTGAGCATTACATTGACATATGAGGAGACAAAAATTACAAATATTTTTCTAATCAAATGATATTTTATTGGATTTTAAAATCATGATTTTCAAGTTTGTATGCCAGAGGTGTATAGGTAGACAAAAAGTCGCAAATCACAAATTTGAGGGGTTTTTATTGTCATTTCTTTTTGACTTCACAGATTTTCTTTTTTGACACTGTTGCGATTCATCAAGATTCAAAAATAAATTTAAAAAAATAAATCAAACGGAGACGCAAGCAAAAAGTCAACATACAAATTCACACGAATTTTGAAAGCAAATCCAAAAGAGAATTAAAAAAAGGTCAAGCCGTAGGACGTAGATTTAGGCCCTGAAGTATGGCAATGGAATGGGAAATTTATTTTTCTGTGAAAACAATTCCCGAAATTTAGTTCCCCATTGGTCTAACTAAAATTCAATCCAGCTTGAGTCAAGCTTGGCAAATTAAACACAGTCTATGCAGGATTTCGGTATATGGGGGCGTATAAGTAACATTATTTGTTAGTATCACTCATACTAAGCAGTTTTATTTAGTAGACGTGTTTAGGCGACATAATGCATTAAGTAGTTAGAGGCCATTACGTCCAGTCAGTTCAAATTGTAAAGTGGGTTTTTATAAATGAATCCTGACTACTTGAAGGAGGTCGCAGACTCTATGTGTGTTTTGAGACGTCTACTCGTTATTGGCTCTTCAACTCGAAGTAAAACTTTTGCTGGCCCTAAATCCTATTTCACCGAATCTCCAACTGTCATTAATTAAAATTCCTTTGGTTAAACGTCTAATCTAACCTAATTACCATACCATTCTTGTGGACTCAAGTGAAAATAAAATAAACTCAAAATAACATATTCTCATTATTCGTCCATTGTTATTAAGACAGACACTCGGTGCTGTCAATAACCCTTAACTATGCTTAGATAATTTTGGCCATTTTTTTCTCTGCTCCATAAAAAGTCTTCCCCTTTTTCAGTGTTCCGTTCGTATACACTCTAAAGCTTGATTCAAATATTTCCTCTCCCTCCGTCCCGGACTGTTCGCTTCGTTTCACAATGATAAACAAATTGTTATGGCTGTCTGATAACACAATATTCAAAAGCTTTCCGGGGTTTGCGTATAATAAGATTTTCGTGCTTTCTGTGAAAGCATGTCGCTTGAGCGAGGGCGTTAATAAATGGGGTTGGGGGGAGTGACTGAAGTGATGGGGGGGCATTTAGAGTGAATGTGTGTATTTGAATTAAATTTTTTCGCCCCACAAATCGCTTGAAGTCATGTGATGTTGTTAAGAATTAAAATGGCCCAAAGAATGCAGAGAACGAGAAATTGCCTTAAATTCAAAACGAACCGCTGACACCCTATGGCCCCATGGATTATTTGCTCAAACGAGTTAATAAATACAAGTTATTGCCTTTCCTGGTGTAATATATTCTTTTTTTCTTACTCTTTTCAGATGCAAATTCGGCTCTGGCAAAGCTCCCACTAGCGTATAAGTGTTATGAATTAATTCATAACACGTATACGACCACAAGAACCTTTCACTTTATTGGGCACTGCTGCCGGAGAAGACCGAACAAAACGAAATTTATTTACAAAAATATAATCACAACTCACGCCTAAACACTCGACAGACTTTACCATATCGGTGGAGGGAGGAAAACTTCCGTGTAAAGAAATGCTAGTCCTGCCACAACGGGACACAGACCTTTTGGTTTGTAATTAGTGAAGCAAACGTGAGTGGAGGTTGGGCGACGTAGAAAAGAAACCAACAAAAAAAAGTAAAACAAAACACATTTGAAAGAGGACGGAAATAATTAAATCATTTTTTCAGGGATAATAATCGAAGCATGACTTATCTGTTTTCAATGTTATTTTCCCAATCGCCTTTAAGTGGTTGTCGAGTGGATTTCCCTTTCATAAAAGTACGCCTACGGAAGTTTTGATAATGTTTGGATAAAAGTTGCTTACTTTCAGGCGGTAATTAGGGAACAAATTATTTTCGCTATTCATATCACTTACACCCCATCGATTATGTATTGGCTGGCAAAACGGTTCACAAATAGCCTTAAGTAGTGGTGAAGAGGTGTGAAGGGGGATATGCTGAAATTGTTTGAGTATCTGCTACTTGGTGGTTGGTAGATGGAACAACGACAATGTTGGTTGAGTTTCTAACTTATTCTTTCTTTTTTGTTCCTATTTTTAGTCATGCGAGATATTTTTTTCATAATAATTGTCTCTAATTAGTGAAACTGTTGTAGCCTTCACTTATAAGTCCGCGAAAGTCTGAAGCAGAAATAGAAAACTTTAAACGGTGGAAAACTCTGTACTATTTATATTACTTATACGTCAACGAAAGAATTATCCCCCAATCATGCATTTGAATTTCCTTGTTCTCTGCTGCACAAAACATCATGTTGACGGCAGCAATTGGAGTTCACTTGAATTGTTAATAATATCGCTCATACGCCACAGTGAACAGGTAAATATTTTATGCACTTAAATGGAGGCATACTTTTAGGTGTTCATATTTTATGACACTTATTTAGAAGTATGAGTAATATTAGTATGATCTACATTCAAAGCACAAATATGCCTCACAACAAGGACCTGAATAATATTTAGTTGTGTGAGCGCAGTGTTCTTTAAGTCAATGATGGCATGTGTATGTGTGTGTATCTGAACACCCACCCACCCTATTTATGTACCTTTGACTTTAATATTTAATCAAGTGAAATGCATAAGAACAACATACATGTTTTTAGCTTCATGCATCATTAATGAGAACCTCCTCTATACTATATATCGCATTTCCCACACTCTCCTTCTCCCACACTGTCTTCCTCTCTCTCTCTCTACCCCACATATTCCCAAGATTTATGCTACAGCACTACTCAGCCTTTATGCCACCGTTACGCTTAATACGCGCACATCGGCTTATTTTCTTGGGCAAATATGTATTAAAGAAATCACACGCACACTCTCAAACCAATATCGATGGAAGAAGAAAAATTGCTGAGTGTTTATTTTGCATTATTGCCTTAATCAGAAGGTAAATATGCAAAAGGAAAATAACAGCACAAAAAAAAAATAACGAAAAAAACAAAGAAGCATAAATGAAAGAAACATGAAATGCCTACGCAAAATGTGAAACAAAAACTGCTTATAAAGTTAAATTTGTAAGAGCAAAAAATATGAAAATTAGGGGGGGAAAGTCAGCTGGATTAAATTAAGTTATCTTGGGAGGGAGGTGTACTAACAAGGAGGGCATATTTAGTGACTAGGGAGGGGGATCATTGAGGAAGTGGGGAGGTACCACATACAAGATCGTACACAGAATTCAGGATAGAAAATCAAAAGTTGAGTGTTTATTGCCGGCATTTTATGATGATAATAAAATTAATGACAAAATGACAGAAAAAAATTTCAATAATCTGAGAGTTGCCAATAAAATGACAGAAACAAATTTCAATAATCTGAGAGTTGCCAATAAAATGACAGATGTCAATAAAATGTGAGCTGTCAATAAAATGACAGCTGTCAATAAAATGACAGATGTCAATAAAATGACAGATGTCAATAAAATGTGAGCTGTCAATAAAATGACAGCTGTCAATAAAATGACAGATGTCAATAAAATGTGAGCTGTCAATAAAATGACAGCTGTCAATAAAATGACAGCTGTCAATAAAATGACAGCTGTCAATAAAATGACAGCTGTCAATAAAATGACAGCTGTCAATAAAATGACAGCTGTCAATAAAATGACAGATGTCAATAAAATGTGAGCTGTCAATAAAATGACAGCTGTCAATAAAATGACAGATGTCAATAAAATGTGAGCTGTCAATAAAATGACAGCTGTCAATAAAATGACAGATGTCAATAAAATGACAGATGTCAATAAAATGTGAGCTGTCAATAAAATGACAGCTGTCAATAAAATGACAGATGTCAATAAAAAAGTGAGCTGTCAATAAAATGACAGCTGTCAATAAAATGACAGATGTCAATAAAATGACAGATGTCAATAAAATGTGAGCTGTCAATAAAATGACAGCTGTCAATAAAATGACAGATGTCAATAAAATGACAGATGTCAATAAAATGTGAGCTGTCAATAAAATGACAGCTGTCAATAAAATGACAGATGTCAATAAAATGACAGATGTCAATAAAATGTGAGCTGTCAATAAAATGACAGCTGTCAATAAAATGACAGATGTCAATAAAATGTGAGCTGTCAATAAAATGACAGCTGTCAATAAAATGACAGCTGTCAATAAAATGACAGCTGTCAATAAAATGACAGCTGTCAATAAAATGACAGCTGTCAATAAAATGACAGCTGTCAATAAAATGACAGATGTCAATAAAATGTGAGCTGTCAATAAAATGACAGCTGTCAATAAAAATGACAGCTGTCAATAAAATGACAGTTGTCAATAAAATGACAGTTGTCAATAAAATGACAGTTGTCAATAAAATGACAGTTGTCCATAAAACGACAGTTGTCAATAAAATTAACGATGCCCACCTTAGAATATCTCTCGGTAGATGGATCTTGTACGTCGACCCTGGTGGATCGTTTACACCGACTTATTCATAATGATGATAGTTTAGCTCAACTTCTGCAGTAGATCGATGTTTTCACCGACTTCTGTTAAGTGTTTAGGCTAACAAATGCTGTCAATCAATTACACCGAGTGGTTTCGACCCCAAAAATTCTCTGAATTGCCAATTTCTCTAACCATTAAAACATTAAAATATATGCAGTCAGTCTCAAAAATTATCGTAATAACATATTCATACCCTGGTGGCCTGTATCAGATTAATGTGACTTATACGTCACGATGGCTAATGAATAAGTAATTTTAGAATAAAACTCAAAGCCAATTCCCTCATCATAGATTTAATATCAATCATACGCTCCGGGTTAAGTCAACATTAATCATGCGTCTGGAGGGCCCTTTATTAGACTTTAAATGTAAATAAAGTCGAAAAGGCAAATTTATTTAATTTCATGTTCTTTTCATTATTTAAGAAATGCAAATTGTTTTCCATAAATTTTAAATACATTTCATATTTGAAACAGACCAACTGATCTACGTCTGATATACGTCGATACATTTGAAGTTCTTGAATTCTCTTTACACTTAAGGAGAATGAGGAATTAAGGGAATTCCTTGCGGTCAATTGAAAAATACTTGTCTACAATCTTTAAACTGTGGAAAAATACATTTTTCTGCCCCACAAGATAATACAGGCAAAATAAAAAAATCCACAAATACTTAACATAATCAGTAAATTCACAAGGTGAGGTCAGGGATGAACTGATTCCATTTGTAATTTAACACAACAAGCCAGTGACTTTTACTTAAAAAAATCGTTTCCTCTAGATTGTATAACAATATGAACATGGAACACAGCTGTCTATTTTCACTCGTATTCCCCATCTAATGCAAATGTTTTCCCCACCATTTCAATGTTAAACATTTGTCATTTGTCAATACTCTATCAGCATTTGATTGATGGCATCGCAGAAAGCCATTGTTTCGCATACACCCGCTTGGCCTACATTTGCCGTTTCTGTACAAGAGTTCATTTACACCAGCAGCGGATGTCTTATGGGCGCATGACACGCCAATGACAATGCCGTTGATCGAGTGTTAACAGGGTGCGTATGAGTGTTGGTGCGATTAAAGCAAATGAGTAACACTCATACGTCAGGTAGTCGGTGCATATGGTGCGAGTGAGGAAAGGACTTGTTTGTCGAAGAAGTGTCTGAATTACGTATGAGTAATATTAATTCGGATGTTCTTTAACTACATGATGGCACATAGTCAGTATATGAAGAAAACATTCTTTCATTTTTTGAGAGATTCCAGGACTACTTGGTACATGCTGATATTTTCTCCCGGAAAGTTTTATTAGGCCTTAGGTAAAAAAATTTTACAAACCCAACGTATTTCCTAAAACTATGCATTCAGTTAATCAATCATGTAAGTCAAGAACCAGCTAAAGCTAAAATTTTTCTCAATGTCAGTCTTTCAAGCCATGACAAATGGTCGTAGTTCTTGGATTTCATAGACCATATCTAACTAAAAGCTAACTAAAATATATCTGAACTTTATTTACCTTATGGGGCAACAGTTCTGTTTATCTACAAAAATCTTTACAGACATTGACATCTCTGCTCCATTTGTCTTTTGCTTATACCGTTTCCTTTATTTACTATGTCCTGTTCTACGGCGTTTTTTATGACTTTTAGATTTGTTCCCACCCAGATTCTTTTAAAAGCCTATAAAAACGAAATTAATACAAATTCTTATCACTTTTTAAACACTTTCCTAACCATTCCATTGCAATCTTCCCATTTCCAATACCTTTTGTTCTGCTATCTGGTGTCGTGGTAACGATTCCCCCTACATTTCTTTATGACTATTTTTTTTTTCTTTCTTCTTACATTGCCGAGACCATAAAAATAAAGTTGCCAGGGCACAATGGCAAAAGAAAGAAAAAAAATCTGTAAAAAAGACGGAAGTGAAATGTGAGAGGAAAAAAAAACAAGAAGAATAGAAAAACAGAAAGAAAGCAACAACGAATTTGTATGAACCAACAATTGAAAACAATAGAATGCGAGTTTAAAAAGAAATAATTTACAAAACATTTTCTAGAGAGCCTCAACGGCAATAAAAACTGGGAAATAAACGGAGGCTAAACAGAAGGCAGTTGTGGGAATGTCTGTAGTTGTTTTAATTGTGTTATAAAATAAAACTTTTTTTTATTTATGAATTTAAGATTTAAAATAATGTGTAATAAATGTTATTTGTGTGTCAGAAATTTTTCCAAGTAAAAATAAAGTAAGGGAAAAGGTCGGTTAAGAGAAGGTTGTGGTACAATGGCCAAAAAATGTGTATAGAAAATCAATTGACAATGACAGCTGGCAATAAAATGACAGTTGTCAATAAAATGACAGTTGTCAATAAAATGACAGTTGTCAATAAAATGACAGTTGTCAATAAAATGACAGTTGTCAATAAAATGACAGTTGTCAATAAAATGACAGTTGTCAATAAAATGACAGTTGTCAATAAAATGACAGTTGTCAATAAAATGACAGTTGTCAATAAAATGACAGTTGTCAATAAAATGACAGCTGTCAATAAAATGACAGTTGTCAATAAAATGACAGTTGTCAATAAAACTACAGTTGTCCATAATATAACAGTTGTCAATAAAATGACAGTTGTCAATAAAATCAAAGTTGTCAATAAAATGACAGTTGTCAATAAAATGACAGTTGTCAATAAAATGACAGTTGTCAATAAAATGACAGTTGTCAATAAAATGACAGTTGTCAATAAAATGACAGTTGTCAATAAAATGACAATTGTCAATAAAATGACAGTTGTCAATAAAATGACAGTTGTCAATAAAATCAAAGTTGTCAATAAAATGACAGTTGTCAATAAAATGACAGTTGTCAATAAAATGACAGTTGTCAATAAAATGACAGTTGTCAATAAAATGACAGCTGGCAATAAAATGACAGTTGTCAATAAAATGACAGCTGTCAATAAAATGACAGTTGTCAATAAAATTACAGTTGTCAATAAAATGACAGTTGTCAATAAAATGACAGCTGTCAATAAATGACAGTTGTCAATAAAATGACAGTTGTCAATGAAATGACAGTTGTCTTTAAAATGACAGTTGTCTATAAAATGACAGTTGTCAATAAAATGACAGTTGTCAATAAAATCACAGTTGTCAATAAAATGACAGTTGTCAATAAAATGACAGTTGTCAATAAAATGACAGTTGTCAATAAAATGACAGTTGTCAATAAAATGACAGTTGTCAATAAAATGACAGTTGTCAATAAAATGACAGTTGTCAATAAAATGACAGCTGTCAATAAAATGACAGTTGTCAATAAAATGACAGTTGTCAATAAAATGACAGTTGTCATTAAAATGGCTGGCAAATTTTGTCCCCGGCTCTGCTTTCAGTGGTCTATACTATTTTTTTTGCGGGTTTTTCCTTTCAAAATTAATGAAAAACAGAATTTGTTTGCCGGTGAATGTGATATTTATTTGGATCAACAAGAAAGCACTGCCTGACATGGTTTTTAAATACTGTGTCATGTAAGTGTTGTCCACGGCAATGCTTCAGGTGGTTTATTTTTCATATAATGAGTAAATCTTTTTGTATGTGTGTATAACCATTGCCATTCTACAACGCTACGTTTCACCTTGTCCATCTCCTTTTAGTTACTATTTTTCATGTAGTAAGTTTATTCTTCCGTAAATAGTTATACTCCTTTTTATTCTACGGCACCCTAAACAATTGCTGATTACCCCTTTTAATGATAGGCAGCAACCCAAAAGCCATCAACACTTTTAAGTGCAAGTACACTTTTCGTGTGGCAAATTGTTTTCATCTCAAAATTATAACCTAAAACCCTCTTCTTCTTTTGTGACAAACCTAATTATTGACTAGGCCGATCAACCTTTCCCCCTACTGCCCTAATATCAAACTGGAATCCTCACAATTCATGGTTGTCGAAGTCCTTTTACACTTCCTTTGCCCCATACAAAAAAAAAAAAAAACTAAACCAGCAAACAAAAGGGTTGATCCATTTTAATTCAATTGAATTTTGCTTTTTTTTTGTGTTGTTTTGTTCGTTAATTAAAGTTCACGCTATGCACATTATAAACCACCACATCCGGATCCTGGACGAACATTCGGGCACAAAATAACACAATTAATTTATTTAGTTCTGCTTGTGTTGTCGCTCGTTCCGAACCGGCATGAAGTTAGTCATTACCCCCTTGCTCAGGCTGAAGCAAATCCTAACTTTGATATTTAAATCCTTATTTAAAAGTCATACACGGTATAAACATGCTGAGAGAAATAGAGAGAGATAGCAAGAGAGACCCTAAAAAACAAAAGGATTTATGCACTTCAAAATTTATGTTTAATAATTGACAATTTGGCCTTTGTTGTCGGAGGCCCAAAATGAAATTGTGGGCTCGGCAAAAAAGAGATTTAAAGCTAAACAACAACAACAGGCAACAGCAGTGGCATGCCGAGAGCTTTTGGACTCTGTGTAAGGACACATCTACAATGGAGATTACACCAAAAGAGACTCGTTTATACACAGTAGGCCATTTTACTGAAAGTGTCCTTTTTTTCCAGGGAATATTCTTTATGTGTGCGTGCGAGTGTATGTGTGCGTCAGATTCCTGTTGTTTAGTTCAAGTTTCTGCTTGTGTCTGTGTGTGCGTAAATAGTTATATGCAAATTACTTTAAAGGCTTAACAAGAGTAATTTAATAAAGCTTAAGGGAATTGTAAAAATATATGCCATAACAAGCCAGGGATCACACAAAAACAATGTAAGGCATGCGTGGGGTTTAAACAGAAGATTTGTAAGATGTTTCCTTAGTTATTTCTCGTAACATTCCATTAAAGATATGTATGCAAATCTCAATCTAAGTTCTTATAGTACATGGCATGTATTTTGTGACCTTTCAGAGCCTGTAGTCTGTACTCTAAATATTGTAATTTTTCTAAATGGTTTTGTCTACAAAATCGAACAAGTTGTTTTCGAGTTTCGAAAATTTAGTTCTCATATTTAAAGTAAATTCAAAAAGAAATCATCCATAGAAACTAAAATTTCGACCTGGGCGCCATGGCACAACAAAAACTGTATAGTGGTGATCCACTGCAATTTTGTTGTTGTTGTGTTGTGTAGTCTCCTGATGAAATTAAACATATTAATATTAATAATACGCCCCATGGGGTTTCCTTTAGTTTAGTTTCTATGAGTACTTTGGGGCGTATGATTGTTATTAAATCTCACTGCATATGTTGAGTTTTTTTTTATAGCTTGAGAACTTAAAATGATAATACCGGATAGAAATATTGTGGGAATGAAATTTTCTGTACTGTAATCTGGCAGACAATTTTATGGCATTTATTTTTTAAATGTGATTTCCGGCCTATGTCCGCCACGGCTATGAGCTACATGGTTCATTCGATCAGTGAATTTTTTAACTATTTTTTTTTCAATAAATCTGGTGGCTTGTATATTGGCATAAACCAATGACTTTAACATAGCCCCATTAACTACGGAGCCAGGTCCACTTCTGGAAATAAATTTGCCAACAAATTGATCTTGCAAAAAGTTGATTGTTAAGCATGTTGTGCCGTGTTGACAGCAAATGACTTTGATGTAAAGGTGATTAATTTCTGGAAACAAAAATTCTGTCATCATGAGCCTCGGTAGTCGAGTTCGTAGCAAGCCTACTTATGGTGGGAGAGAGTTGGGTTCGATTCCATTCAGAGGTTTTGATCTGTCGCTGCAAAAATCTAGCCATACGGTCTATGTGACCCTTGGAGCCAACATTAGAATATAAATATACGTTGTATTGTAATTTAAAAAAAAGGATCAGTAGGGCTATTTTTAATTTTTAATTCGGTCTACTGAAGGTGATCCTATTACAGACATACGATAGGATTCTTTGGCTGATAAGTTTATCACTTTTTATTTGTTCACTCCGTCGATGGTCGCTAACACTCGCCATTCACCGCAACGGCAGCTCCCTACTCATATCAAATGAAATAAGGACCGATTGCAAACCGCACCAAATATTTAATTTTAATGGATGTAATGGTGATTCATTATTGGCTTGAGAATTGTCTTCGCTTCAAATACTGCAAGTTTGCGTACTGACGTAGCTGGCTTGCTGGTTCACAAGGCCGATTATGTTGTCGATGTGCTGAAAATGGACGAAGGGTGCGATTCTACTTTCAAAGTAAATTTGTAAGTGCTATTCTGGCGATTCACGATGAATGGAGACGTGAAAACAATTTTACATTATCAGTTGTTATCGATATCAATTGGTCTCATGCAGCTTAAAAAAAAAAAAAACACCCTACTGACACACACCCTGCATTCAACTTTTAAAAATATTTATTTTTGTATGAAGATCAGTTTAAGTGTTTTTTTCTGTTTGTTTTACTTTCTGAAAGACAAACCCTGTTTTTGTTTGTCTTAGAGAAAAGACAATAAACTTTTTGGCAACTTTGGAAACATCATTACACTTTTTCTCTCCCTTATTACACTTTCCTCTACCCCTCCTTATTTTCCCAATGCCCTTTCCGGCAACAGTTTACCGCAGTAGTAACAGAGCTACATTATCGTAGAGACTTGAAAAGTCTCAAAGTTTTGTGTGGCTCAACAAAACATCTGCTGACATTCTATTTTTCTATTTCTTCTTCTTCTACGGCCACCACTTCGTTGTATTAACCAAATAAAGTTACACTTACTGTTGCTTATTTTGCTTTTCTGTTCGCAACTGTTAAAGGCAAAGCAATGCAAAAAAAAAAGAACGGCACACAAAAGAAATCCTCTACATATGCCTATACAAACGCTTTCAGAAGATTTCTATAACACACACGCACACACTCCTACATAAACATCAGCAAACTTATGTAGACGCACAAACACATGCGTTGTTTACTATACACATTCAGACAAACACTCTGGCAAAACTTATGCTAGCACCGACTTTGTTTGCTGATCCAAATCGTTTAAATGTGTTGCCACCAAAAGGAATGCACACACACACACAAAAAAAAAAAGACCAACACATGCGTGTATTTTATTAAATATGTTTTTGTGTTTTTTTTTTTCTTTTTTTTTTGCCAAGTTAGCACTAACAAACAAGTTGGCCCGAGAAGGTTTTGTATTCTTGGCTCCTTTTCGAGCAAAAAACGGCCAAACAAAAAGTGTGTTTGTTGCTGGGTGCCATCATTGGCATTTATATGTATGCGTGTGCAAGTCTGTGTGTGTGAGTAAGTTGCTTGAGTTGATGGAAAGAAAAACCTTTATCTAAATAGTCTCATATGTATAGTTTGTTGCTAGGAAGGAAATGACTTTGAGGTGTGAGAGGACATAGAAATTTGTTGTCGTTGTTGTGTTAGTGTGAAAATGGGATTTATTTTTTTTCTATGCGGTCACTCTATGGTCGGTGATTTTATTTCAGATGTCCGGTAGGATATCATTGAAAGAATTCTAAAGATATGACATTTTTTGTTTACAATTTTTTATTCGTTCACTCTACGGTAGGTGATATTATTTCAGTGATAGTATAGCTTTACAAAGATTTCAAAGAACTGATTTTTTTTTTTAAAATTTTGTATTTATTCACTCTACGGTAGGTGATATTATTTCAGTGATAGGATAGTTTTGCAAGGATATCAAAGAGCTGAAATTTTTTATTTATTCACTCTACGGTAGGTGATATAATTTCAGAGATAGGATTCCAAAGAAACGAATTTTTGTTTACTTTTTTTACTCGATCACTCTATGCTAGCTGATCTTATTTTAAATATACCATAGGATAGGATTGAAAGGATTCCAAAGAGCTCACATTTTTTTCTTGGTAATTTTGTATTTGCCCTTTCTGGGGTAGTTGATCCTTTTTCATACATACGATAGGTTAGCATTGTTGAGATACCAATGAGCTGACATTTGCAAGGGTTCCAAAGAACCTAACTTTTTTTTTTCCTTTTTTTCTCGCTCACTCTAGGACTGGTGATCTGATTTCAAATATACGATAGCATTGCAAGGATTCTTTGGCTGATATTTTTTTTATTACTTTTTATTTGTTCACTCTATTGTAGGCGATCTTATTTCAAATATACGACAGAACAGCATTGAAAGCATTTCAAAGAGCTCACATTTTTGTTTGTAATTTTTTATTCGTTCACTCTATGGTAGGTGATCTTATTTCAAGTATAGGAGAGAATATTAGTGAACGGATTCTAAAGAGCTGACAGTTATCTTTTACATTTTTATATGTCATCTATCAGGAAATTATCTACATAATTTCATGTAGCAACGATAACAATCGTTGGAAAATTCTTTAGTGAAATTTTTTGAAAAACTCACCTACGTTAGTAGATTCTTTGCCGTCTCATATGTACTGATTACATACAGCTTTGTCCAAAGACCTTAATGGCATTGCTCTTTCTGAGACTTATGCATATATCGAACGAATAATATTCCCAATTGTCCTTTGAGAAACCGTTGAAAAGGCAATACACCCGTAATGTGATACTGTTTCTCAGTACTTTGTGTATGTCCTTCTTAGAATATATATTTCTTTTTCTTTCCTTGTTGCTTTATGTGCCATCACTTTGGTCTATTTCCTGTTTCACACTCACTGGTCATTCACTCCTTGCCTTTGTGTTCTTTTAACTTCCTCAATACCAGCTATACCACCCGGTCTATCCTAGCCCAAGTGGGTTATCGCCAACCCCTTCTGCTGTTTCCTCTTCCCTTTTAATATCTCCCTTACCCGCCTACTACTTTACCCTTGTGTTTTTTCGTTTTGTATCACCATTCCCAGCCAGCCAGCCCTTTAGCTGCTCTTCCGCCAATAAACAAAACAGCAGCAACACAACAATTTAGCAGCCATTTGCTGTGTTGCGCCTTTGTTTCGTTTGCCGAGTGGGGGAGGCGAGAGTGTTGCAAATGACACTCATTGTTGTTGAAAAACTATTAAATAAACTTTATGTTAAAGTTAATTTAAAGGGTTTCACCATGGACCATAAATTTTAATTTGTATAAGACAAAGTGCTGGTGTTGGTAGTTCTGTTCAGTTGTGAATGTCGGTCGTAGTAATGCGAGGTGGTAACGGGGGGGCGTGGGGGACGTTGGGGTGGATTTCTGAACTAGTCAATTATAAAACGAACAGAGAAAATAAAGAGAGAGTAATGATTTCCGGAAATATTTCAATAAAGAGAAAGAGAAAAAGAGAGAGAAACATTGGTGGCAAAGAAAATGTCTTCTGCTGATAACACAGTACGACAAAATCAATTTTTTTTTATTACACATGAGAAATGTTAACAGAATATGAAACTAGGCTTAAAATAAAGAAATATGAGCCAGTTTTGAAAAGGGAATTAAATTTGGATTTGTTTTTATTAAAAAAGCCCGCTAGAGGGCGCTTTAATTTTCATGTAAAATTAAAAAATATCCAAAAATGTAATGTAATTCAATGTAATGTAAATGTAATGTAAAAATACAAAAATTAATATCCAAAAATGTTCTTTCGATTTCCATCATAGGCTTAAAAAATCCCCAAAAATGCGAACAAATCATTTGGGTTTTACTTCATATGTTTTGGGGGTTTTGGGTAAATTTATATTCTCGTGGAAATGTCTGTATCACGTCAAATTTTTTAAAAACAATTTTTTCATCAATTCTCAGATTTTCCCCAATTTTTATTATTTTTTTTAAAAAAATATTTTGTCACTTTTCTTAGCATAACTTGAAGAGACTCCAAATTTTTAAACTACTTAAGCGTTACGAAAACAATTGTTTTTTAAACTGAAACCTTAAAAAAAACGATAACCATTTAAAAAAAAATCGGAGAATTGATAAAAATCTATTTTTTAAAAAAAATTGACGTGATACAGACATTTCCACGAGTCTGCCTGCCAAAAATCACCTCGATTGGATCACTGAAAAAGGGTTAAAAATCGGTCACACAGGCCACTACGAGCATCATACTTCAAACTTTAAAAAAAAAATTCTGACGTGTACATGAAAATCGCCGATACACGTGTATTTTTATTTTTTATCCCCTTTCCCAAAAAGTAAATTTGGTTGATATGACAGAATGTGTGTAACACGGTGTTATGAAATAAACATCCGAAAATGTAATTTTTCTTGGAATATCACAATAACACCGCTTGTTGGAAAACCCTTGGTCGCTAGTGTTGCATTAGGTAGTTGATTATAATTTGTATTGTAATAAATAAACAAATAAATATTAATCATACGTTGAATTGAATTTTGTTAATAGGAAAGGTTTTAAAAAAAAAAAGATCACAACAGATTTTCGATATGAAAATATTCTAATGAATTCTGGTTTTTAGCTTTGCCCCATTTTCTAACCCATGACAACAGCACAATGGTTAAAATAAATTAAATCATCAATTTTTATTAATTTGCAGACTTTTTTTTTCTTATAATACAAAAAAAAATCTCTTGTAGCAGTTCCACACAATGAACTCACCAAATTTGTGATATACGTATGATTTCCTTAGCGCCAGCTTCCGCTTTTTTTTTTTAAATAAATTAAATTTTTCTCACTGGTTGTTTTTAAGATAATTTCTAGCTTAACTCCTGTATTAATAAAAATTTCAAACAGCTTCACAAATCTTCTTCAAGGAAAATGTATTTTTGTATTTTCATCAATTTTTAATTATTATTTTTCCATCGCTTTCCTGCAAAAATGTTCTCCACGAGTTTTGAAAACCCCTGGCATGCTCAATGAAAATGATCTGAACTTTCGCTACAGTTTAAACAGCTTTAAATGCTTTTTCATTAAAATCACATCAACGTATTCGTATCGCCTCACTTTGTGCCCGGGGCTTTTGCAGCAGATCCACTTTGTATGCCAACAAGGCATGCAACACAATTATGTATGAAATTTTGCTAAACTACGACATCAAAGTTTTCCCTTCTAAAACATTCGTAGCCAGAGAACTCATGACAACTCTTTGCACACATACACACTCGCACACAGACACACTCAATCACTCCCACCCTCCACTCAATCATTCATATATCAAAAAACTTCTCTCGTACCAATTCACTTCTTTTCATTCTTTGTTTTTGCAAAAAAAGCAATAATGTGCATTCACAAAATGTTGTCGGGCGGAGGAATAAAAAACAAAAACTTTATGACATTCGTTTGACTGAACCCTTCTCGGCACCAAATGAAAGCAAAACACAAACATTTGATAAAAGAAAAACTCCAACCACGACCACCATCCTAACAAAACAGTTGAGTTGATCTATTTGACGACAACAAAGAAGAGAAACTGGAAAAACGTTGCAACTGGAAAGTCTTTAAAGTGGAATTTGTTTTGTGCTGGCTCCGAAGGGGAAGCCGACACGAAGAGAACGAAAGACACAGCCCGACATTGGTGAGTTCATTATGTTGAAAGGCTTCATGAGGTTTTTTGGTTTTGTGAGCGTTCGGAAAGAAGAAAAAAAATAGACATGAGGTTGTCAAGCAGCCACGATGCAGCTGCAAATAGAAGTCCTTACATTATTTGCATTTATTAAATGTCGAAACTCTGTTTATTACAACAGAAAAACAAAAGTTCGGCAAACACACAAAAAAACGTATGATTAATATTAATATGTGCAGTTTGTTTTATCTACATGTAGAATTATAAGAACACCGCAGGGTAATACAAACATCACTCTAATCACACTGAGGGGAAAAAATCATCATTTTGTAACAGATTTGGGTTTTGCAGGCAAATGTGCTTTCTTTTATTACTAAGATAACTGAGATTTGTCCACGGCGCATTGTGGTTCAGATTTTAATTTTACTGCTCTAGTTTTTTCAAGCAACATGAAATCCTCTTTCATTTGAAAAATAAAGATCTGTCGTCAGCTCACAACGACTGTGTAGCTCAAACCTCATGTTCCGATGGGACGAAGTCTTTCAATCACATCAGAGCCTCAATCATAGTGTGTGCTAAATCGTTGAAAGTTTTAAAGATCAGTTGTAAAAAAAAATGTGAGAATTCTTGATCCTTAACAGCTCACACCGCATGCAAGCAGAATTCATCGAAGTAGTCAGAGATGTGTGCTGGGAATTAATTTACGGAAACAAATCAGTTTTGGAAAATTTTGAGTTGTGACCATTTTGTATGTATATCACGTTGTAGACATTCATTTTTTTGTACCATGAAATTTCAACGGTGTATGTATTCATTTCTCAAACAAATTAAAATTGAAACAAATAGTGGAGAATTAATGGACTCCCCATTGTTTGATAATATGTTTCGTTAATTCCGGTCTCTCTGTACACGACAACTTAAGCTGAAAGAGATTATGTCAAAAAATAATTAAATAGTTATTAATAATACAAAGAAGTTTTTTACATTATTAAACAAAGTCAATATATGAATGTCACAAAAAGGGTTGCCTTTACAATTATTTTACTCCAAACTCACAGTTGATCTAACCACTACACGCACACCGTAACAGTAACGGTTATTAGAACGTAATCAAGTGAATATTTCATGTACTACAGTTATTCTGTAGAATGTGTAGGTTTCCATTCTGGACAAATGCTTTGTAATAATTTCCAATAATTATAAAAATAACATGTAACGGATTTGAACAAATAACCTGTGATTTCTGTACCAGACTGACTGTGGATGAAATGAACTTCTCCTGTTGTCATTAAAAATGTATTAATTTCCTATTTCAAACAAATAAAGTTTCCCATAATTACAGTAATTTCTAACAGATGCCGGCCTTTAGTTAATATTAATCATATGTCCAGTAGGACATTAACATATTTTCCCTATTATTTCTTTGAAAAAGAAACCAAATAATCTTTTGTACATAAAATACAGAAACGAGAGGAAAAAGGTATACAACCAACAGTCGAGCCAACTTCTTCAATTAACTTTAGCGAGTACACACGGTTTCAGGTAATATGACAACAAAATGAGGTGAACGTTTGCAGGTTACCAAAGATCTCACTGAAAGTTTGCCTACTTGGCTTTTTGGGGGCAAATATTCGTTTGCAAATCTATGTTAGTAGATTCACGCACTCTCTCACTCTTCCTCTCTCTCTCTCTGTCCCACCCCTTTTTCACCCTTTCTCTATCTCTGGCAGTTTGCGTAGGTATAGATGTAGCTTTTCAACAAACTTAGTTTGAGTGGTAAACATGCTAATTAAACACTCACACTCACACACGCATACACAAGATGCCACTTCCCTTCGCATACACACACCCACACCGAGTATAAGAACTTTGATATGATGCCACTACAACCACAAACTAGCAGTTAATAATATACGTTCTTGTGATGAGCAAATCAACTACGTAGGACATATTCATACACTGTGAATGCCACAGCGTCATGTTCCATGGTATAGCTTTTCGGATGTACAACCGTCTGTACATCTAAAACATCAACCTGATAAATGCGCGTGTCTGGTTATGCAAGAGGTTATGGCCAAGGTTTTATACAATTGATTGTAGAGTTGGCGGCCTTCCATCAACATTCTAAATTATCATGCCGCTCATGCGTGTAATAATTCCAACAGACATTCCGATGTATGAGTATTAGCTACTGACTGAAGGACTCCGCTCCGTAGGCTCATAAAATCGGATTTGTTGTATAGGCAAAATTAACTGTTATGGGACCATCCCATAAAAGTTCTTTTGAAAATGAGTCCAAACTGATGAAAATGAAATATTGGGCCATGTTTTACACGCCTTGGACCATTTTTTTCCTCTTTTCTGTCTCCTCGAATTGTTAGCTCATTTGAATAAACTTTTGGGTTTTTGGAACTTTTTAGCCCATTCTTTACTGCTTCATCTCTTTTATAACCCAATTCTAATTGCAGTTTCCATGCACATTTCTACTTCTCACCAATTGTTAATATTTTTAAATTATTTTTCTCTTATACATTTCACCAGTTTCGGTGTATTTTTCTTCCAATTTTTGGATCATCACTGTCCATTAATATTATCCCCCTTTTTCCCCATTTTTATCCCCTTCCAATCAAAATTTTATGATTCTAGCTGCAGCGGTTTGGTGGTGACAGGATGAATCAGTCAGTCACGCAAGAATTTTATGTACTCGTATGTAACTTATTTCTTATTTTCATTTTCCAAGTTTTGGACCCTTTAAGTCTCCTTTTACATTACTTAGAATTTTAGACTCATTTCTGTCGATTACAATTTATTCTGACACATTTTTGTTTTTCCTTGTTTTAGCCCCTTCTTCGTCCCGTCACAAGAAGGGACGAAAAAAAGTGTCAACAGGTACTAAAACGGGATAAAAAAATGTACAAAATGGGAAAAAGAGAAATGTGTAAAAACAATTTTAATCGACAGAAATAATTACGTATGCACACTAAGGTGGACCTTGAAATGAAATGTTTGCGATATTTTGGTAGATGAGGGCTCTATTCCGTGCCTTTTTGAAAAAAAATGACAATGCGGAAAAAAAAAATTTAAAAAAAAAAAAATTAGGGGTTGCGCACGAGCCGAGAAAAAGGTCCACTTTGCCAAAATTAGGGGGGAAATTGCCATAGGTCATCAGGGGTCACCCGTAGGGGGGAAGAATGTATGGCCGACCCCCATTAACTTTTTACCGCCAACATTTTCCCCCAAGACACCCACCCCCTATCTCCTCCCCTTAGGGGGGTCACCATACAAAAATGGAGGTTGCTCAGTATTTTCGAAAAACAGCATAGGTCATCAGGGGTTACCCCTAGGGGGGCAAAATATATGACCGACCCCCATTAACTTTTCATCCCCAACATCTTTTCCGAACAAACTTACCCTCTATCTCGACTCCTTGAGGGAGTCCCCATACAAAAATAAAAGAAGCTGTAATTGAGTAGTACTACTAAGCACTTTTAATATAATATAGTCAAATTAACATATTTTTGTTCGCTGATGGGTATTTCTTGCGGTAAGAATCGATAACATGTAGTAAATACTGTTTCTCTTCTTCGCCTTGACACAGTATTCTATTATAATCTTGTACGCCTGGTGCACTGGTCTTTCCCTGGTGCACTGGTCTTTCCCATTTTTGTCTCAAAAACTTCCCTTAGCACCAGTTCGTATCCAGGTTGCTGGATTTGCAAGAATGAAATCTTGCGATATTCCAAATCGTACAAATAAATTTTTGGTATTATGAGAGACGAAGTTGCTCAAGTCTTTAGCCAAGAATTCCTCATTCACATCTTTGAATTTCACCTCGATTTTTTTAACGCTGGTGCTTTTGATTACGACGCTAGGAGCTGGGGGAACCGGGTCATCTTCTTCACCTTCTTCGTCTTCTTCATCTTCTTCACCTTCGTCATTCTCATTTTCTAGCAATGCTTGGGCCATTGTGGCCTTCAACTCATTTGAAACCTTGTCATCGAAAAAGGCAAGGTCTATGTGCTCATCGGCGAGATACCATAGGTGACCGATAAATTTCTTTATCATTACCCGAGATAAATCCTGGTCAACGGACTTGTACTCGACGATGTCCTTCAAAAACTTCCAATCTTGATTCGGCGCCTCAGCTGCTCGAGAAGAACCAAACCATGCCTTGACGTAAAGTCGCACCACAAAAATACAAACGTGTCGAATACCATTCAATTCACATACAGATAAGTGAAAAGTTCTCCGAAACAAAAACATCTTGAGGCTGTAAATGGCTTTTGCCATCCATCGAGCATGGGAAACGGGTCCTGGAGGTCGGAAATGGTAATTCTCAAGTTTTTCACCCAGAAACAAAAGAATTAATTGTAGCATTTCTTTGTAGTCATCGCGAGGGTGTTTCTCCTTCAATTGATCTAAGCAAAACTCCTTTATGCCGACTTGCATTGCCACAGGAATTTTTCTGACGACTTGATCGTCTATCAAGCCAGAATGGAATGGTTTAACCTTTACAGCGTCCCATTCCTGTTTGAAACGGTCAAAGCAAGGAACGCCTGGTGCACTGGTCTTTCCCATTTTTGTCTCAAAAACTTCCCTTAGCACCAGTTCGTATACGTGGTGTCTGCAAGGTAAATATAAGATTTCTCTCTCCAACAGCCGCTCAAGAGCAACTGCGGCTCCGGAGAATGGGCCACTGTTCGTTGATGTCGTGTCGAAAGAAAGTCCTTGTATTCGATGTGTCATATGCCAAGATGCCAACAGTTGATAAACGGCATGTGCTATTCTCCGGCCTTTTCCTTTCCCATCTTCTACTTTGGGAACTCCAAGAAGTTGTTCTTTTTCTCCGTACGAGACAATTACCGGTAGACGGTCCACCTTCTTTGTAGATTATAATAGAATACTGTGTCAAGGCGAAGAAGAGAAACAGTATTTACTACATGTTATCGATTCTTACCGCAAGAAATACCCATCAGCGAACAAAAATATGTTAATTTGACTATATTATATTAAAAGTGCTTAGTAGTACTACTCAATTACAGCTTCTTTTATTTTTGTATGGGGACTCCCTCAAGGAGTGGAGATAGAGGGTAAGTTTGTTCGGAAAAGATGTTGGGGATGAAAAGTTAATGGGGGTCGGTCATATATTTTGCCCCCCTAGGGGTGACCCCTGATGACCTATGCTGTTTTTCGAAAATACTGAGCAACCTCCATTTTTGTATGGTGACCCCCCTAAGGGGAGGAGATAGGGGGTGGGTGTCTTGGGGGAAAATGTTGGCGGTAAAAAGTTAATGGGGGTCGGCCATACATTCTTCCCCCCTACGGGTGACCCCTGATGACCTATGGCAATTTCCCCCCTAATTTTGGCAAAGTGGACCTTTTTCTCGGCTCGTGCGCAACCCCTAATTTTTTTTTTTTTTAATTTTTTTTTTCCGCATTGTCATTTTTTTTCAAAAAGGCACGGAATAGAGCCCTCATCTACCAAAATATCGACACAAGGTCCACCCTAATGCACACGGGGTTTTCAGAAGCTTTATTCATCACTTTTTTCCCATTTCTTCTCAAAATGTAATTATTTCTGTTGATTAAAATTGTTTTTACATATTTCTGTTTTTCCCCTTTCGTACATTTTTTATCCCGTTTTAGTACGTGTTGACACTTTTTTTTCGTCCCTTCTTTAAGTATTTCATTTTGTCAAATATTTTGTTCGCCGTTTTTATTTTTCCCCTTTTTGTCCCTTTTTTATCCCGTTTTGGTACGTTTTGACCCTTTTTCGTCCCATTCACAACTCATTTCCACCTATTGTTGCTAAAAATTTGTTTCTCACATTTTTTATTTTTCCCCTTTTATTCGTCCCGTTTTGGTACTATTATCCACTTGTTGCCAAAAATTTTTTCCACCATTTTCCCCCTTATTCTTCCCATCCATAATTCATTTCCATCTGTTGCTGCCAAAAATTTAGTTCTCCCTTTTTTTATTTTATTTTCCCTTTTGTCCCTTTTTATTTCGGTTTCGCACGTTTTTAAGCTCATTTCCACCTGTTGTTGACTAGCAACAAAAATCTAAATATTTGATTATTTTGTATTTTTGTGTATTTCGAAGGGTTTTGGCAACAATTTTTTCCCGTTTCCCCTACTTATAAACCCCTTCCAATCCGAAAATCCCTTCTTAGTGGATGTCTACGCTGCAGCCGTTTGGTGAGGACAGGATAAATCAGTCGCACAGACATATTTTAAACTCGTTTGTAGAGAATTTCTCATATACATTTTACCAGTTTTGAGCCCGTTTTGGATCTTTTTTTCACATATTTTAGTTTTTTTTCCCTTTTGTACCGGCTGTGGAACGTTTTGGACACTTTTTGGTCCCTTCTCTGACTATTATCCACCAAAATATTTGACCATTTTTCTATTTTTTCCTCTTTTTTGTACCTTACCATTTTGGTACGTTTTGGCCACTTTTTTGTCCCATATCAAACTCATTTTCAAATGATGTTTGAAAAGGGTAGTTGCGACCAATTTCACAACAAAAATCTTAATATTTGATAATTTTGTATTTTTTGTGTATTTCGATGTGATTTGGAGTTTCCCCCATTTTTATCCGCTTCCCATCAGAATTTCCTTCTCAGTGGATATGTTTATATACATACTAGCTGACCCGGAAAACGTTGTTTTTCCTTCAAATTTTATTTTACTCAAAGTTTGGTTCGTTGTAAAGTCGTGGTTGAGGTTGTATGGGAGGAACTTCGACCCTTTGTTCAATTGGACCGAATTGTAAATCTAAACCACACAGGGCGCCACCAAAACGAGTACAAATAAATTTGTTCAAATCGGTCCACAGTAGAATTATGTATTTAAAGATATAGATTAATGAAGATTCAGTTTTCTCCAGTTTTTCATCGGGGCGTATGATTAATAAATATTATCAAATAAGACTTTTGCTTTCACCTGCAATACACCATCTAACTAAATACATACAATCCTCTTTCGAATGACTACACACCAGGGCGTATGATTGATATTGACTTTTCAAAAGACCAATAACAATACACTCATCTCTAAGTTCACCGCCTGCTATGCTGACCTCAACGGGCAACCAGCCAAATGCTACTTCTCATATACCGTTCGTGCTGGGAAATCTTTTTGAAGGACCCCTCTTATATTTGTAACACAGTTACAAATGTGTGAATAATGGCAACGCTAAGTATGAACACGAATACGACAACGCTGACGACGTCGATGCTGTTGTCGATGTGAATGGTGGCTGCGTTACTGGGAATCTGCCCAATGTCTGCTCAGTATTCATGGTGATGATGAGTTTCAATGAATTTGCTTTTTTGTGTTTTTTTTTTGCTCTAGCTGATGTTGGCTTTTGTGTACTTGTAGTAAATATGTAAGCTAAATTCCATGACACACAAACCCATGTAAGTGGTTAACTATTCATATAGATACGTATATATTAATATACATGTGTATGTGAGTGTTTTTGTAATGTACATACGCTTATATGGCCACTAAACAAAAAACTAAACAAGTACTAATGTGTTGAATGGCTTGTACTAGGCCGACACACACACACACGCACGGAGAGAGAAAAATGTAGTGAATGACTTGCTTGTTTATATGTGTGTCAATTTGTTGACTCATACGTAAGTGTATAAGTACGTATGTACATAAACACACACTCGTAATATAACAATCACGCATTTCCCATAAAATTGAAATATAAAAAAAAACACAGAAAACTTTTTCTATGTGCTATCTCTGCTGCGAGTGGGAGAGTAAAGTGTGTCAGGGCTTTGAAGTGATTAGTTTTTAAATAGATGAATATTACACCGTGTTACACACATTCTGTCCTATGAACCAAATTTAATTTTTCGGAAAGGGGATAAAAAATAAAAATGCACGTGTATCGGCGATTTTCATGTACACGTCAGAATTTTTTTTTTTTAAGTTTGAAGTATGAAGCACGCTGTGGCCTGTGTGAAAGCCTTTGGACCGATTTTTAACCCTTTTTCAGTGATCCAAACGAGCTGATTTTTGGCAGGCAGACTCGTGGAAATGTCTGTATCACGTCAAATTAGATCTTTATCAATTCTCAGATTTTCCTAAAATTTTTTTTTTTTTTTAAATGGTTATCGTTTTTTTCTAAGGCTTCAGTCAAAAAAATTTTTTTTTTCGTAACGCTTAAGTAGAACGCTAAGAAAAGTGAAAATTTTTTTTTTCAAAAATAATAAAAATCGGGGAAAATCTGAGAATTGATAAAATTTTTTTTAAAAAAATTTGCCGTGATGCAGACATTTCCACGAGTCTGCCTGCCAAAAATCAGCTCGATTGGATCACTGAAAAAGGGTTAAAAATCGGTCGAAAGGCTTTCACACAGGCCACTATGAGCTTTATAGTTCAAACGTAAAAATTCTGACGTGTACATGAAAATCGCCGATACACGTGTATTTTTATTTTTATCCCCTTTCCGAAAAAGTAAATTTGGTTCATAGGACAGAACAAAATCTATTTTTTGTAACACGGTGTTATTATCAATTTATTTCTTTTTGATTTTATTTGTTTAAAACAAATACAAGTTACAACAAAATAGTGAAGAAGGGACTGGCTTCTAGGGCCTTCGTCTTAAAAATAGGGCAATCGGTTTCTGACAGGGCTTTCAACCAATTGATATTTGAACGGAGACGAAAGCAGAATAAATAACAGTGTTACTTTGCATAATTTTCAAATCGGTGAGTGCCCCTAACACCGGTTTTAATTTCATCACGCCAAAATCTTGCTCCCCCACCCCCCCTAGTTGTACTCCCTCGGCCACAACTAAGAAAAAGACAGACATTTGTTTACAGCTCAAGAAGAAAATAAAACTTAGACAAACAGAGAACAGAACAAGTTCATAAAAAAGTATACTTACTCAGTACGTTGTGTTCGTATTAATCTTAATGCCGGAAAAGTAGTAACTTTTCAACTACTTTCCACCCACCCCTTACACCCCTCGCCCACATATGCAGCAAAAGAATAAACACTCGGGCATAGTGTATAGTAATGGCCCTGGTGACTGTTCAGCGTAGTCGAGGATATTTACCCAGCTAAAGAAACTGGTGCTGGTCGTAAACTCGCACTAGCACTCGCGCAAGTGTTTACGGTGTCAGTCGTAATATTTGTCCGGGGGTAATCATACAAGTTTTATGAGCCCAATTCTTTGGTTTTTTTTTTCTTACTTTCTTTATGTCCACTATAAGTTCGTTGACATTTTGAATGGAGATCTTTCACAAATAGTATTTAGATTTTTTTCTACTCGTACTTTATGATGGGCTAATTTTTTTCGCTTTCTTTATTACTTTCTGCATATGTGCTCACTAAACGTATTCTGTTGCTTCCGTTCTCGCTATGCAGTTTTTTTTCTTTGCTTTGCTCAAATTGTCTAGAGTTGGTGATTTTGAAGCGAGAACGGAAACACTAAATGCCAGTTGAAAGAGTTGTGCCGCAAACGTTTACTATGCCTAGAATGACATTAGATTCTAAAGAGAAAAAAACAAGTGAGAGGACAGCTAGACGTTAATTAGCCATTAAAAAGGTGCAGTTGGCTAAAATAGAAACCAAAAAATGAAAAAAGTATCCCCAAATTGAAAAAAACTAAACAGACAATGCCTTGTAAAACTGATGCGAGAGATAGTGGAGTTAAACGGAAAATAATAAACATATGCTATCTGCTTTAACACTACAGAACAGATTAAATTGTACAATATAAACTTTGTAACAGAAGTGTGTAAAGAAAAACTAGAACACTAAACCCACACTGTGAGGCAACACGAATGATCTTTTAAACCATATTTTACAATCAGTTGCCAATATCAAGACGTGGTTTCGTGTCAACTCAGTCGACTGCTGTACGAGCTTGTGTATAGAAGTATAAAATCATTGTATTCTACAAGATAAGTGATTTTTTTAATAAAAAATTTTTTACTTTTTAAAAAAGTACCCTCACAGGCGAGGTTTAGTATTTAAGTGTAAAACAATTTAGTGTTCTAAGGTTAAAATTCGCAGACAAAGCCAAAATTATACAACCGTATGTCTTTTGCACTTCTAATTTTGAAATCTGTGCAATTAACTGTTTTCCTCTTTTCGTATAGATTTCAGTTAACTTGTGATTATAAACTTTACTTGCTATAATATTCCCTGATAAAATCTCGAAACTCTGTAAATATAATTTAAATGCACTGCTAACAAAGATGATATTAAAAATTGAATTGAGTAAACTTCAATAGGTAATAATTTAAATTTTGTCTATGCTACCACTGGGGGCGTATGATTCATTTAAATTTACAAGTTACATGTATTTTGTCTCGGGCATATGATTGTTACTGCACCATTATGGTTCATTGGGACGTATGATTATTATTGATTTAAATGAAAATGTTATTTAAATTACTCTGAAATGTGCTATTACACAATGCAACAACAAAAATTGTAATGAATATAATTCTGATATAAAGTGGTTTCCAACAAGAGGTGTTATTTTGAATCACCCGGTATTTCGGTAACTGTCACTTTTGAAGCCCTTGTTCTTTGACATTTGACAAGTAGAAACTACGCCATTACTAGAAATGGAACGATACGCTGCAGCCAATGCATTGAAATTATTAAAATTCACTACAAAAAAGGTGAAAATCTTGCAGTCACCATTCGGAAAACTGAAGCGTTTTTGGGTCGTAGTGAAGCACCTTGTCGGACCGCAATACAGAAATTGGAGGAGAAATTCGAGCTGTTGGGACAAGTTATTGATGTCAAGAATAAAACCAGTGCACGTCGCTAAAGAACTACTGAGAATGTTGCTGCTGTTGCCTAAAGTGTTGAAGAAAGCCCAGGTTTGCCCATTCCTCCTCGTTCTTTGGGGAATTGGGCATTTCACAAACGTCATCACACCGTATTTTGCATAAAGACTTGGGTCTTAAGGCTTATAAAGTTCAGTCAACACAAGAACTCAAGCTGGCCAATCATCAACAAACGTCGTGTCTTGGCTGATTGGTTCTTTGAAATGCATGAAAATGATTCGGAATTCCATCTAAAAATCATCTTGACTGATGACCTTGACCATTTCCACCTTGGTGGCTAAGTCAACAAGCAAAATTATCGCATCTGAGGCTCGAAAAAACCCAAGAGTTATTGTTAAGAGGCCTCTCCATCCTCAACATGTGAAATTTCATTTTTCTTCGAGTACTAAAATAACCCTGAACTATGGTCCCCAGAGTACAACTATGGCCCGAAATTTGTGCTGTTTGTTAATTTCTCTTTTTATTAAGATATAAACTATAAATTTTCCGAATTTTTTTAAAATAAATTTAAAAAAACTGTTCACTAAATTATTCAAAAATCTTTGCCTGTAGTGCATTCGAAGTACAGTTTCACAGTTAAACGGGAAAATCTTATATTTTCTTAATTTTTATATTTTTTTTTTAATTTTTCCTTTCTTAAAAAAAAAATTATAAAAAAATCTAAAATGACATTTTTCGAACAGCCACATTTCTATTCATTTTAAAGGAGGTGTAATTCAATTTAACAATTTAGTGAAGGCTTCTTGTGTTATCAGCAAATCATATTGATCAGATGGTAATTAAAGGGATTTCAACAAATTGGGAAAACAGATTTTAATGCATGTAAATTTGTTATCGGACGGAAACTTGGTGTCCTCATGAACAAGGACAGATATTCCAGTTTGGCTAATCGCCAGATAACTTAAATTAGTCACTGAGTTTCTGTGACATCTAAGGTATTCGTTACAGGTTCATCGGACTTTCTACTTTCATCATGTCTGTTTTTTGTTATTGCTACAACAACGAGACTGCCTGTAAGAGTGTAGCGTTCTACCTAAAGTTCCGTAAGAAATTTTAACAATAATTTTAGCTTTAAGTAAAGTAAAGAGGTTATAAATTTCAACCACAACAAATCCCCGTACTACTTCTTGTAATTTTAAACAATATAATTTTCTACGTATTGTCTTCTTTGCACAAAGTACAGGGTATGTTTAATATCAAATTAAATTCCATAAATTCGGACACTGGGGCGTATGGGTAATATTAATTTATAGGTACCCTGTCTTTTATAATGGGGCGTATGATTGTTACGACACGAATCACGTTCACTGAGACGTATAATCAATATTAACTTGTTTGTGGAAATGGAAATGTGACCTATTAGAGTCAAAGTTGAAGCATTCAACGGGAAATTTGGCATGAAATAAAAGGGACTTAAACAAATTTAACAGTATTTAATGAACTGAAGCTGGAGGGATCCTTTGTTACTTCACTCTTATTAAATCCATGGAGATAACGATTTGGAAGGCAATTGCATACGCGAATGATGTGGCGGTTGCAACTAAACTAAAGTTTAGAAGTATAGGAATCTGAGCTGGAATTCTTATTGGAGAGGTGCCAGGAATGTGAGTTGGTTGTCAACCCAGCTAAAACGAAACTTGTACCGTGCCAAGGCCTTACAAGATCCATATTTTCATCAGGTCCAAGATGAGCCTATCCCACAGAGCCTTGGACTGATATTAGATGTCAAACTAAACTAGAACCCGAAAACCGTGGGGATGACCACTAGGGCGTTCTTTATTTGGCTTTGGCTAACTACGCTCATTATCAGGTTCTTTCAGCGCATATAGTCCTCGGCCCATTGGTTTTGTGAAGGATTTAGTTTGCAACATCTAAACGTATGATTCATATTATTAGAAATCACATGTGACGTATAAACTATACAACGTAAATATTAATCATACGCCAGCCACCCTGGCTACCACATTGTGGTACAGGTTATCCGTTTTTTAATGAAGTAAACTAAATGTTTGATTAATATTATTGGAAATCACAAGTGGCAAATTATGTATAGCACGTAAATATTATTCATACGCCAGGGTGACTAGAAATTAAAAATGTCATTTATATACCTTACACTACACTTAGTATTAACGTTTCTAATATCAAACCAAAAAAGGCAGAATAGACACCATACTTATTATACCAATCGCCTTGCAATTACCTTCAGGGAAGCTGTGTCAAAACCTTTATGAAAGTAACCACATGTTTACAAAGCTTGTTTTTTCTTTTTTCCTAACACAAAAGAACACTCACTCAAATATCTTTAGCGTTCTCCATTATAGAAGAATCTCCCTTTCCTTCGTTCAGTCTTTCAGAGATTGTGTCGACTTTATCCGAAGTTGATCAAATTGTATTACATAGTTTTCAGTTCTTTCACAGTTGCCAGTTTTCTTCTGCAGCACATCACAATAGTTTACTTACTGTGTCAAAACCATTGGTTTGCCATAAAAAGAACAACAAAAAGATATACACAAACAAAAACAAACAAAAAACACATTTTGAACTTTTTATGCGAACAATTGTCATACAGTTTTTTCCTTTTTTTCCGATGGTCTACCGTTGCCCTTTCTATTCGACAATTTCGAATGCATTTTCAATTGTACGAAAGTGTGAGCATTTATGAAAGTGCTGATTGTATGTGTGGGTGGTGGTGTCTGTCGGGATGCACATATGAGTACCAGTTCGTTATGAAGTTATTATGACCACATAAATGCGGAGGGAAGGAAATGCTGACATTTAAAGTGAATGTGAGTTTTTTTTTGGTTGTGAAATAGCTGTAAGCTGAAAAAAGTTAATCGAACTAGAATCACTGATAGTAGCAACAGTTGATTAAGTGAAATTGTTTTAGGAAAGGGAAACAGAACAACAGAATGGCAAATTTGTCCTAAGTTAACGAAACTAACTGCCCGTTTCCACAAAAAGAACTTCTTCATTCGTTACAAATTGACAAAATTGAAGACGCAATAAAATGGGTTTGTAGCTGTAATGAGAGCTTATTCTATTGGGATCATGTTTCGTATGTCGATATCTAACATATATCTGAAAACCACAACTGAATAATGTCTGAAACCCATTTTATAACGTTTCCAATTCTAACGATTTGTAACGAACGTACAAATTCGTTTTATGGAAACAGGCAGTAATTTCTTTGTTTGATAACCAACGGAACATCGGAGCGTATGCATATTTTTAATACAAATAAACGGAATACGACTCATAATCTTGAGTTTGTATTACTTATACGTCAAATTACCACATTTCTAGTTGCAACATTTTCTATCGCATTATACCCCACCGCGAATCCTCTCTTCTTTTTCCTCTAGAACTATCTGTCATATCATCACGAGTAGCCGATTATATTTGAGATATATTTTGCACTCTCAGTCAACTAGAAACATTTCCAAAATCCACAAATATTACAAGAATCGAGTCATTTGTATCGCCAACGTCGCCATCAGAGATCGTGGACATTTAAAATTTTCCGAAATGACGATATTTTTCAATTATCTCTCCCAAACTCCCTAAACTGTCATTTTCTGAGGCTACGATATTATAAAATACCAGCTGACCTGGCAAACCTTATTTTGCCGACCGGATTCATATACAGGCAATGTCCGTTTAATGGGGTAAATTAGTTCCTCAAGAATACCGCATAAAGTGAAACCGCGTTAATCGAAATTATCTGTTTATGTGTAACAAAGTACACAGACAAACAAATTCGTGAGCATTCGCAAAGCAACATCAAGCAAGGCACCAAAAGAGAAACCAAAAGTCTCTCGCAAAAAAAAAAAACGGAAAAATATTGAAACCGCGTTATAACGAAATTGCGGACATTGCCTGTATATGTACACAATTTACATATGTCTAAAGAAACATATATTTTAAATTTGAGTAAAATCGAAACAGAAATATAAATTTTCGATGGAAGAGCACCCCGGCGCAACCTAAAATTTTTATTAGACACCGGAGTCAAAAATCCGTGCAGATGTTATCAGAAATGAGCATCATAAATGTACAGGAAGCTAAATAAAAAAATTAAAAATTTGTATTTGACTTCGCAGTCAAGAATGACCGATAAATGAATCATAGACCTTGATCATCCAATAATTTCAATATGCATGCTGATGAAGACACAAGCATAATAAATACTATTTCGGGGGGTCTTCGGGTGCAAGTTATGGAATTCTGCAATGGAATTTAGATAAGCTACAAAATAGTGGCAATGTGTCTGCGTGAACTTTTTTCCCTTGAGGCCATGACCGTGTCTAGTGTCTACCAAACGACGGGAGGAAACCGTCTGAGTTGTCCACCAGCTTGCCGGTCTCACGAATTTATGGCACAAAGGCCCGCCCTTTTTCTCTCCATTAGCCACCTAGACGTATAATTAATATTAATAAGCAGTCGTAGGTGACGTATGATTCATATTCTTTACTTTTTTTAGTTCACATTACTTATACGTTATTAATTCGATCTCCCACTCTGCACCGGCATATTTTCAAATTAATGACAATTGTACATTTTCCCGGCAATAAAGGAAAATGTACATGACAATGTACAATGTCATTAACACCAGCGCGTATAACAGTTATCAGTGAATGAAAAATGTAATTTCAAAACATCATATAACCACCATTTAACTTGAAGCTCAATGTACACTGAAACAGCTCTTAGTCGCCAATAAATTTTGATGTTACCGCCATCAAATTTCACACAGAGGCAATGTCTGGAGAAGTTTCATACCAAGCCAATGCCTGGTCTTTGTTACACACCCATTCAAATTGCCAAAAAAACATTCGCCCAACGCCAACTTGGTCTCACACCAATTGCCGATAAATATTACATTTTACCACTTTATTACCAACATAGTTTTCAATTATTTGCGTCTTTGCCGTTATCGTCATCATAGACAGCTTTTTCTCAAGGTTCGGGGAGGTCGAGGTCGTTACCCCCGTGTAACACACCCCACAAACAAAAAAGTTTTGGCTACAGCTGTTCCATTATTGTTTCTTTGTCTGGCTTGTGGAGACGAAAGAAGACAAACGTGGGTGTAAAACGTCGATTTACATAAACATGAATATATTTATTCTCCAGTTGTATGCGTCAACGCAGAAGACCTTCCGAACAGTTTGTGCCCGAAACCCTTTCTCGAACAAAGGAGGCCAAACAATGAGTTTTGGCCAGACCAGCATATGTCTGTCATAAAAGAAAACTTACATTTCTGGTGGAGAAATGCAAAATGTCAGTTGTTCGTTGAGACGCCATGGTATCAGTCGTCAGTTTTTGCTATGATATGATCTACAAATTAGCATATCTAAGCAGAAAGTGTTCGCTTACACAAAACAAACTAATTAGAAATACTTCTGACAATCTCTTGGATACGGGCCAATGTTTTAATAATGATTTGCCAGCGGGCAATAGGAAATTCTAGGCAAATGATAATAAATTAACGAAGTTATTTTCGGAAAGTATTGGTTACTGAAATTAACTTAAGGCTGTGTTAAGAACAAGAAATCCAAACTGAACGATTAAAAAAATAAACGATAGAGTATTTGTACTATTTTAGTATTTTCTATATATCTCCATATGATTAATATTGAAATAATACGTCAGACTGTGATTTACATATTAATCATACGTCATAGAAGTCATTGTACATACGACATTTTCCATTAATATTAATTATACGCACCATGCCCCCAGTGGACTGAAATATCGTTGATTGTGTTAATGACACCCCGATGAAACATGCAAGGTTCTCAGACAATGATGACTAACAAGCCACCAATATTAGATTTAAATTATTAGGGAGTTTACCCCCTTTTTTGTATGATTAGTATGAAACGGAACGATTATTATACATACCCTACGTCACGTGTGACAAATAAAAAAAAATAGACTATATCTATTTTTAATTTATTTTAACATTTTATTAAATAGTAACGTATTAGTAATATTAATTGTGAAAGTAAACTACATGAATCATTCGTCACATATGACTTCCTATTAATAGTAATTATGCGTCCAGGGGGATAATGAAAGTATACCGACTGCACCATCTATTGCCTTGTCCTTTTCCATCATAAGTTTTTTTGATGGTGTCAGCTTTTTCTCGATTGAAATTTTGACAGACGATTAGCCCTTTTGTTATCGCTTTTCCGTTTAGGCCTTCTATCAGCTCGAAAGAGACAACAATGTATTTTGTTCCAAAATATCGTCTTTACTAAGAACGCGCATGTTAGCAAGCAAAACTGTCACATTTTGGGATCGGAAACCCCGCACATGATGACTAAGAAGCTAATAGAGATAATATTAGAACTTTCGAAAAATAAATTGTAAATTTTGCGATATTTTGAATGTCACAATTTCTGATACAGACATATAGACATTAATCACTTGTTTTGGTAGATTTTGAAATTTATTTTACATGTATTTGACTGAGTAGCATTTAGTTCAGAAGATATCGCCTATCTGTTTAGCTCCTCGTGGCTGTAGGACCTCACGTAGAGTGCTGCTATTAAGTCAACAGCTGTCTATGGAACAACGGTATTCCCAATGGTTTCTTGGTAAGCCTTGGCCGATGGTTTGACCATTTGTTCACAGAAATGCCAGTCAGTGAACACATAAATACAAAATTGAAGCTGGTTGATGGAAATGTTCGCCTGTTACCCTCACCGACACAGGGTTAATTTATAAGGCCGAACAGGCACATACTTTGTGAAAATATGCTTGTCTCGATACATTTTGCCAGCATCGTAAACATTTTTAATAGTATTTTCTGTTCAAGTCATCAGCGTACTTCACTAAAAGACAGTTGAATTGTTCTATCCAATTTCTGGCTGGTCTACAAGTTTCTGTTACGGCATTTGGAAACCTCAAGTCTTAAGACTATTATTTTCGAATAAATCTATAATTTTCCAATAAATCGACTCATGGCTGTGGCGATTTTCATCTCATGATTTCTAGCACAGTAAATATGTTAACATGGTTGTCCTGTTTAAGTTATCGGCGGGACTCTCCAAGAGATATTCGAATACTCTCTTTTTAAGGCAATTAATTAATTCTCGGTAGAGAATTTGAAAGCCTTATTTATCAGAATTGATGGACTTTAGCCTGATTTTTTTGAATTGTATTCAACACGTAGTACGACTTCTGGAGGAAAAGGTTCAAATTGTCTTGAAGAGATGGTAGAAGGAGAACAGTAATAACCCAGCAAACATGAAATAACAAAGCTTCCAGACTTTGTGTTTCCTAGCACTTGGCTTGGCTCTATGAAAAATTCCCCAAATAAAAAATGCCCCTAATTAAGAATTCCCCAAAATAAATGAAAAATGCCCGCAAAAGCCCAAAATGAAATTTCCTCATAAATGCGGAAAAAATCCCCCAACAATTTATGAAAAATTACCCAATGCAAAATACTCCAAAAATTATAAAAAAAAAAAATATATAAATATTCCCAAAAAAACAAAAATTCACCAAAAATAAAACATTTGGGAATTTTTCAGTGTCAAAAATTACCTAACTATGAATTATGAAAAATTTTGTGTGAGATTTTTTTGGGGAGTTTTTTTGGCGTTTTTCGTAGAGCCAACTGAAGTGGTAGCAAATTCTATGTTTAGAAGCTGAGAATCGAATTTTAGGATATCGTAGGATAGAAGTAGAAGGCCTGCAAACACGACATTTTGAGGATGAGGTTTCAATTTTATTGAACAGAATTCCACAAATTCTAGAGCCTGGAGGCTGAATTTTATTGTTTAGATCATAAGAGGATGAGGTTTTATTGAACAAAATTCCACGAATTCTGAAGCCTGGAGTCTGAATTTTATTGTTTAGATCATAAGAGGAAGCAGAAGTACCTGAGCAGTTCGTAGAAGAGGTGTGAAAGGTATGCAAAATGCCCCAAACAAGAATGAGGAATTCCCAAGAAGAGAAATCGTATACAATATTTTCATCATAACGAAAAATTCCTCAAAACAAATTAGGATTTTTTTTTGTGGGCATTTTTCATATGAGTCATTGCAGAAAATATGGACAACATAAAATTTCCATATTGCCTGAATATTTTTCTCATACTTTTGATTTTTTTTTGTTAAATTACGAAAACCTTTTGTTGTTTTCTTGGGGTATTTTCCATAATATTTTGGGATTTTCATATGGGGCTTTTGGGGGTATTTTCCATTTATTTTGGGGGCATTCTTCATTTGGGAATTTTTCCTAGAGTCTGGAAGACCAGCAAACATGAAAATTAGAGGGTGAAGTTCCAATTTTATGGAGACTCCTATTATAGGTAGCAGTACATAAACTCGAAGTTGTTCAAAAGCCAACACGAGGTCAGACTGAGGTTCAAATAGTATTGATCTGACCGTAAGAGAGAAAAAGATATGCCAGCAAGCTTGAAATCTGATGGCAGAGGTTCGAATTTAATTGAAAATTCTTGGGGCTGTGTTTCCCCTCTACGGCTACTTATTTTCCTTTATTTTTAAATAACTTTTGCAATGCACCACTATTTTGAATTGTCTTTCTCTTTATGGCTTTCTAAAAAGCCTCCTTTCTACTTAACATTTCCATAAGCCCATTCAGACCCTTTAACCACACATTTACCACCGGCCGCCATCCGCTCCGCCAATCCTATGTGAAGTGTTAGAAAATCCTTAATCTCGTACGTTAAGAGAATTGATCAATTCCATCTAAGCACAAAGCGATTGAATATTTTAACAAAATGCGTATGACGATTTTCCGCATTTTTATGATATGCGATAAAAAAAAAAACTTTTATGCAGCACAAAACGAAAATTGACAACGCCTTCAAATAGGCAACAGCCCACAAAAAAATATGACGACAGCAGCAGATATCAGAAAAACAACAGCCCAAGGTTATTGTGGGGGGGGGGGGGGAGGCGTTTTCAACAGCAAACGACAATCTGCCATGAAAGGAACGTTGACGTCGAATGTTATAAAATATTTTATAGAGCAATACATATGTCAATGGTAATTCGTTTCGTTCTTTTTTTTTCAAGCAAAATTATATCTATGGGCAATATTTTGGGGTTAGGCGAAAAGGGTTGCGGGGCGGGTAGAATAGAAGGGTTATATTTTTCACTGAAGTCATTTGTGGCAATCACAAACCACATTTCAGAAACACAATCTAGCGGTAAATATTCGTATACATATATACATTTAAATACAGATATGCCCCCTTCCCTTCCCTGAGCTGTGTTTTTTTTTGTTGTTTTTGGTCGCTATGGAGAGATAGCTATAAACCCTCATATGGCAGACATAACGTTGTGTTCTTCTCAACTGAGGAGAAAAATATTTCATGTTTTATAAAGACATCAACTACCATCCAAGGAAAAGATGATAATAGAAACAGGGACAGAACAGGGACTGGCAGAAAAATTATGGCATGCGGGTAAATGTTTAAACTGTCATAACATGTGTGGGAGGCTGGCAGTTAGGGTGAGTGGTTGAGTGGGAGTTGAGACCAATACTACTGAGTCTGGTGGGAAGAAATTGATGTTTCCTTTGTTGGCACAGACGATTTTCCTATTAAATGTTGTCATCTCATACGCACTGTGGGCAAAAACATATTTTTGAAAACAATTTTAACGATTTCTATTGACAAAAGGAGTTTTGCAAGAAATTTTAAATCACTTCGGAGAATAGCTGGATAAAAAAAAATATTAAAAGCAGTAGGAACAATAAATTTTCAATTAAACGTTGAGAAGTTGAATTGACAGGAAAGTATCAGAAGTCGTCATTCGGTAACTAAAGTTTGAATATCCTCATATGGGCGATTGCTAAGCTTAACTTACCATCATCGGTAAGTTAACCAGCGTAAAATAAAACCCAGACAGCGGGTTTCCTTAATGAAAAATTAATCTAGTAAACATTTTTGACTACTAAAGGGTCCGCCATCTAACGTTTTTTTTCAACTAGTGCTTATTTCGTTTTCGTTATCGGGCCATGTTGAACGAATTTTTGTTTACAAAAATTGAAGAGGAGGATATTGGCAACATTTGGTTTCAACAGGACGGCACTACGTGCAACACAGCCGAAGCTACACTCGATGTTTTGCGCTCTGTTTTTGAAGATCGCATTATCAGCCGTCAGTCTACTGCATGGCCAGCCGAGGCAGCCACTTTGAATGAAATATTTTCCATTAGTAACCGGAAGGAGTGTACTTTCAAATAAAAAAAAGAAATGTGAGAAATATCCAGTAGTTTTTTTTATAGAACTTTAAAAAAAAAAAGTTATTTGGCAGACCCGATAAAACTTACTAGTTGTAGACAATTAGTCAGGGATTATTTTATCGTATTAACATTCTAAATCGGATAACTGTATTTATTTTAGAAATATTTCCCAAGTTTTTTTTTTTAATTTTATTTGCACATTTTTACGTATTTTTTCATGTTAAAAATATTTTTAATTTTTCATATTAAAAATATTTTAATATTTTCATATTAAAATATTTTAATATTTTCATATTAAAAATATTTTAATATTTTTATATTACAAATATTTTAAATTTATAATATTTTCATATTAAAAATATTTTAATTTTTTAATATTTTCATATTAAAAATATTTTAATATTTTCATATTAAAAATATTTTAATATTTTCATATTAAAAATATTTTAATATTTTTATATTAAAAATATTTTAATATTTTTATATTACAAATATTTAAATTTTCATATTAAAAATATTTAAATTTTTGTAGCATTTTCATATTACAAATATTTAAATTTTTAATTTTTTAATATTTTTATGTTAAAAATATTAAAATTTTTTAATATTTTCTTATTAAAAATATTTTTATTTTTTAATATTTTAATTTCTTCATATTTTAATATTAAAAACACTTTTAATTTTTCATTTTTTAATATTTTTATATTACGAATATTTAAATTTTTTAATATTTTCATTTTAAAAATATTTAAATTTGTTAATATTAAAAAAATTTTAATTTTTAATATTTTCTTATTAAAAATATTTTAATTTTTTAATATGTTCATATTTAAATATTAAAAACATTTTAATTTTTCATTTTTTAATATTTTTATATTTAAAATATTTTAATTTTTTAATATTTTCTTATTAAAAATATTTAAATTTTTTATATTAAAAATATTTTAATTTTGTCATATTTTAATATTAAAAACATTTTAATTTTTTAATATTTTCATGTTAAAAATATTTTAATTTTTTTAATATTAAAAATATTTTAATTTTTTCATATTAAAAATATTTTAATTTTTAATTTTTTAATATTTCATGTTAAAAATATTTTAATTTTTTAATATTTTCATATTAAAAATATTTTAGTTTTTTAATATTTTCTTATAAAATATATCTTTTCATATTTAAATATTAAAAACATTTTAATTTTTCATTTTTTAATATTTTTATATAAAAATTATTTTTATATTAAAAATATATTAATTTTTTAATATTTTTATATTAAAAATATTTTAATTTTTTAATATTTTTATATTAAAATATTTTAATTTTTTCATATTTTAATATTAAAAACATTTTAATTTGTCATTTTTAATATTTTCATATTAAAAATATTTTAATTTTTTCATATAAAAAAAAATTTTAATTTTTTCATATTAAAAATATTTTAACTTTTTCAGAAATTTGGAAAAAATAAATTTAATTTTTCGACTAGGTAAAAAAAGTACAGGATCAAAAGGCATAGTCTTTTGACAAATGGAATTTGAATCAGGACCACTGTGCACCCAGTCCTTTGGATCGTTTTTCCCAGATGTTGTTGGTCAACAGAATATTCTTAGGTACATCCGCTAGATGCTTAGTGGCAACTGACCCTAGAAGCGCTAGTACCTTCAAATAATCATGTCCGTTTAATTTCCAATTTTTTTTCTTTCCCGGTTGGCTTTTCAAAGCCACTTACAAGCCCAACTCCAACCTCAAAACCCAGGGAGAAATATTTAAAAAAAAAACCAAAATTCCCAATTGTTTCCAAAAACCCAACCCACTGTCCATTGCTGCCAATGGTCTTGACACCAGTAATTTGCCAGCAGACCACAATACAACACAGCATTTCCAGCTTGTTTCATTGTCATAAATGTTATGAAAATATGCGAACCTAAGACGTGTGCGGCGTGAAATGAGTGTCTCAGTGCTATTTCGTATAATCATATTTTTATCAAGACATATTACAACAACAACAGCGACAATTGTTAACTGCGTAGCGTCGTCGTTGTTGTTGTTGTTGCTGGTAACATAACAATAATCTAATACAGATATACGCATTTTCACAAGACACGTTTTTTCGATGTTTGTTTTGTGTTAAATAATTGAATTTTATTTGATGCTGTAGATGAATGAAATTGTACGCTTGAAGTATACTTTTAGGGGTTAGCATCGATTTCATTGGGGTTGTGGGGGGTTTTCGGATAGGGACGGAGTCAAATATATATTTTTTGAAAGTGAAATTCAATTAAGGACAAGAGAATTTAAGATTCTTTAATACGAAATTAATATACGCCGTAGCTGTATCTGTAAATGGCGTGTGTGGGAACTCTAGACCCATAGTGATCAGACCTGAAAGGTTTGGAAGTGTTGCTTGTCTGTAAGTCTGTTCATGATGAAATAGTAAAGCCAACTGCACATTTGTGACTCTCTCATATAACGAAAAGTTAATACTGAGGAACCAAATAGCAAAATAAGAACATTTTGTACTAGGACACTCTCGGTGACCTTCCATGAACGTAAGAATAGATTAAGTAGACTATGTTGTCGAGCATCGTAGGAGTTCCCATGAAAATTCTATACGCATTTCATTTCATTTTATTCGCACATTTCCGTTTAAAATTAGAATCTCAATAAAAAAATTTCTATTCGTTTATTTAACTGTTACCTTGGTTTACTCTGAAATATCGGATACTTTACGTTATCATTTTAACAATTTAATTAAAATGTGCTTAGCGCTGATGTGATTTACATTGGCAACCTAACAAAATTTGCCAAAAAAAGAAAAACTTTTGCATTATTACACTGCAATTAAGTTTTAATTTGAAATTATGAACACATGCAGAACATTTGGCCAACAAAACTCAGTTATTTATGAATGAAAAATTACACAATCAAAATGTAGAAAATGGAACAAATTTGCTGAAAAAGTAATGACAGACATAATAATAAATAATAGCAGATGTGTATATGAAATAGTAGACTACACATGAGTGATTTTTTTTCAAAAATTTTGAAAAGGCATATTTTTGATAGAGTTATTAAATTATAACAGGAAATGAGAGATGGGGAATTTAGGCCGAAATGACAAATATGGCCTCGCAGTGTTTTATATAAATAAGTGGAAAAATTGACCTCAGCCAAGTTATCTTATAGAAAAGTTGGCCACAGCCAAGTTTTCTTATAGAAAAGTTGGCCACAGCCAAGTTTTCTTATAGAAAAGTTGGCCACAGCCAAGTTTTCGTATAGAAAAGTTGGCCACAGCCAAGTTTTCGTATAGAAAAGTTGGCCACAGCCAAGTTTTCGTATAGAAAAGTTGGCCACAGCCAAGTTTTCGTATAGAAAAGTTGGCCACAGCCAAGTTTTCGTATAGAAAAGTTGGCCACAGCCAAGTTTTCGTATAGAAAAGTTGGCCACAGCCAAGTTTTCGTATGGAAAAGTTGGCCACAGCCAAGTTTTCGTATAGAAAAGTTGGCCACAGCCAAGTTTTCGTATAGAAAAGTTGGCCACAGCCAAGTTTTCGTATAGAAAAGTTGGCCACAGCCAAGTTTTCGTATAGAAAAGTTGGCCACAGCCAAGTTTTCGTATAGAAAAGTTGGCCACAGCCAAGTTTTCGTATAGAAAAGTTGGCCACAGCCAAGTTTTCGTATAGAAAAGTTGGCCACAGCCAAGTTTTCGTATAGAAAAGTTGGCCACAGCCAAGTTTTCGTATAGAAAAGTTGGCCACAGCCAAGTTTTCGTATAGAAAAGTTGGCCACAGCCAAGTTTTCGTATAGAAAAGTTGGCCACAGCCAAGTTTTCGTATAGAAAAGTTGGCCACAGCCAAGTTTTCGTATAGAAAAGTTGGCCACAGCCAAGTTTTCGTATAGAAAAGTTGGCCACAGCCAAGTTTTCGTATAGAAAAGTTGGCCACAGCCAAGTTTTCGTATAGAAAAGTTGGCCACAGCCAAGTTTTCGTATAGAAAAGTTGGCCACAGCCAAGTTTTCGTATAGAAAAGTTGGCCACAGCCAAGTTTTCGTATAGAAAAGTTGGCCACAGCCAAGTTTTCGTATAGAAAAGTTGGCCACAGCCAAGTTTTCGTATAGAAAAGTTGGCCACAGCCAAGTTTTCGTATAGAAAAGTTGGCCACAGCCAAGTTTTCTTATAGAAAAGTTGGCCACAGCCAAGTTTTCTTATAGAAAAGTTGGCCACAGCCAAGTTTTCTTATAGAAAAGTTGGCCACAGCCAAGTTTTCTTATAGAAAAGTTGGCCACAGCCAAGTTTTCTTATAGAAAAGTTGGCCACAGCCAAGTTTTCTTATAGAAAAGTTGGCCACAGCCAAGTTTTCGTATAGAAAAGTTGGCCACAGCCAAGTTTTCGTATAGAAAAGTTGGCCACAGCCAAGTTTTCGTATAGAAAAGTTGGCCACAGCCAAGTTTTCGTATAGACAAGTTGGCCACAGCCAAGTTTTCGTATAGAAAAGTTGGCCACAGCCAAGTTTTCGTATAGAAAAGTTGGCCACAGCCAAGTTTTCGTATAGAAAAGTTGGCCACAGCCAAGTTTTCGTATAGAAAAGTTGGCCACAGCCAAGTTTTCGTATAGAAAAGTTGGCCACAGCCAAGTTTTCGTATAGAAAAGTTGGCCACAGCCAAGTTTTCGTATAGAAAAGTTGGCCACAGCCAAGTTTTCGTATAGAAAAGTTGGCCACAGCCAAGTTTTCGTATAGAAAAGTTGGCCACAGCCAAGTTTTCGTATAGAAAAGTTGGCCACAGCCAAGTTTTCGTATAGGAAAGTTGGCCACAGCCAAGTTTTCTTATAGAAAAGTTGGCCACAGCCAAGTTTTCTTATAGAAAAGTTGGCCACAGCCAAGTTTTCTTATAGAAAAGTTGGCCACAGCCAAGTTTTCTTATAGAAAAGTTGGCCACAGCCAAGTTTTCTTATAGAAAAGTTGGCAACAGCCAAGTTTTCTTACAGAAAAGTTGGCCTCAGCTGATAGTTCAGTATCAGTCCATGGATTTTATTGAAGATTTCTGGTGGGACAACATTTAACGTCAGCTTAACGGAATTAAATTTGACAAAATCCACCCATTAAAATTAAAATGTTCCTTGGTTTCGTTTCAAAGCAAAATACGCAAATATTTTTTTTAAATTTTCTTTAGAAATAAGGGGTTATAATTTAATATTACTCTATTAATAGAGGGTAATTTTCCTGATCAGTATTCAACATTTTTGTTTATTAAATTTTATTTTCTAACTTACCCATACAAACGCCCAAGGCATTGGCTGTTGGCAGCTTAGCCACACATTTGAGGGGAGGCTCACAGCGCCCGGAAAAGTCTCCCGGTCCGCCGCAAACCTCACCCACCGTCTTAGCGCAAATCGGACAACAGCTGCAATTAAGAAACACAATCAGCAGATAACCCTTAGATGGGAATTCGTTCACTTACTTGCAGGGATCCAGCACTATCAGTCCCTTGCCCGGACAGTCCAGTGATCGTATGACATCGCATTCCTTGGGATTGCAGTAACATTTCAAACCGTTGACCACCCGGGAACCGGCTGCCACCACTACCAGCAGATAACAGCAGAGATATATTAAGTAGGTGCGTAAATTTAAAAAACAAAATTGTGTTTTCGAGCACATTTTCTCACTACGATTATATTGCCCCCACTCCAGCAACACACTTCGTACGAATAATGCTCGTCCTGAGCCAGGTTTTCCCTTCGGCGTATACAGAAACGTTTCGCAAGAACGTTTTCTTGAACTTCTGCCTTCAAAGCTATGGACTTTTACGACGATGTCATAGCAGAACTCACGAAAATGATACAAAAAATAGTCAAGAAAAAAATAGCATCAACGGAACGGCAAAGGATGCGGGGTGAAATAAAACGAAACTTGCAATTGTCTGTTGTTATAAAGTTTTATCTTAAGCAAAATTTATGTCTCTGGAGCTGTGGTAGCTGTGGATGCAGGTGCAGTTCGAAAGCGGAACGATGCATTTTTTGTTGTTGTTGCGGGTTTCCTCGTGACGCGATGAATGCTGTTTGTGGTATCTGTGTCCCACTCCACTTAAACGCTCCACATGCTGTACTCTAAAAGACATCGAAAGAGAGAAAGACGAAAAAAAGTGTTACTGAAGTGTTGTAATATTCGGTTTTATTTCGTTTGAGGTTGAAAACAGATTTTTATGGGAAAACTTCTCCAACACAATATTCACGGATTCCAAAAGGGAGTTTTCACTCCTTTTTTTTGTGGAGAAGACGAAATAAAAACGAACGGAAGACACTTTTATGATATTCATGCTTTGTGTTGTAATTTTGAATATAACTTTGTATAATAAATAACTTTAAATGGTAAAGAATGTGTTTTATGGCACAAGTACCTAGACTGCAATGCAATTTAATAGTTTTTGTGGTAACTTAAGACTTATGGTAAGGGGATGGTGGAAAAACGATATACAAACGTTGTCATAGCAAAACAATTTCGGGAGATAAATTTAACTTAGCAGCAGTTTTTTTTTTAAATGAAACGGAGAGTGTATAGTCTGTGGCAAAAGCGAAATTTTCCACATGAAAAGTTTTCTGAGAGTAGTTTTACAGCAAAGAGAGCATTTTCATTGGATTAATGAGAGGTTATGCTAAAAGGAACTGGAGACAAAGTAGCGCTCACATTTGGTTAGGAAGAGGATGTGGGCCTGGTAAAAGAATTCAGAACATACGTTAACATTTTCGGAATATTTTTGTTCTGAGTGTGAAGCGTCGAAATAGAATGTGTGAGTCAAACCGGATAACGTTAACAAATGCCGCATACAGGTCAACGGTGGAATCCTGGGAGAATTCAAGAATTTTAATTATTTTTCATTGGATTTGAAATTTTGAGAAATTGTTATATTAGGTGTTGGTAACAAGGGTTTCATAGACATCAAATATAAATTACAGCCACAAGTATGCTCTCTGAGATTAGCATTGAAAATGTTATCAAAGACAACAACCACCAGCCCATTTCAATTATAAACTGCCTATTATAATTAAGAACCATTGTTCATGGTTGCTGCAATATCGGCATACTTTTCGGAGGTGTAGCAAGATGGATTTTGTTTGTTCTACCTATCTGTTTTTTTTTAGAAAAAATATCCCTATGTTGTTAATTTGCAACCGATTTCCTGAGATACGGTCTTATTTTATTTGAAAACCATACGATGTTCAATCTTGTTGTGTGGAATATTGAGGCCTTCACGCAAAAACTTACAGAAAAATGAAGTCTAATTTCTAAAATTTGGAAAAACCTCCGCCAATTTATGCAACGTTGATAAACGGTTATACTCAGTTTGAAAGACCAAATGTCTGTGTTTCCAAAAATTATTGGCATTTTCAAATCGGCTTTAAATGGAGCACGTTATGACTCTTGAAGTGCACAAACTTCGCTATAGTCACCGTTTTGGTTGTAACTCTTTTTCTGAAAATATATTGAAGATCTTGCAACTGTTTTGTTAATATGTCGACTAGACCTACAATATATTCAAAGAGATTTCACAATATACACATAAGACATCCATTTTTAGCATTAAAATTTATCATTTCCATATACATGACTTTTGACTTTTATACCGGCAAAGACAAATATAACTCAAATCAAATCCTGTTTGAATTTGATGTGTTCAAAATGTGCTTCATCATATTTTTAGTGACATTAATCGGGGTCGGGGCTGGTAGTTTACGCGGCTTTCGTAGGCCTCATGAGCATTTGAGACCTCCGAGGAACTTCAGTCTCCTCCAAAAAGTTTACGGCAAAGATGCAGTATTTTTTTTTTTTTAATAATTATGTTGCATTTACTTTGACCTCAATGTGGTGAAAAAACGATGTTGTTGCTTTTTTCTTAATAATAATAAAAAAAACTCAACCCCTAACTAACTGCCTTTCTAAGAAAACAATCCGCATCTCCATTCTGGTAGTTTACAGTTGAAAATGGCTCTTATAAGCTCAATACAATAATCAGAACTCATTCACGGTTCCGAATGTGGCCTTAGCTCAATTTTGATATTTTCGCGCTTGTGTCTTTCTTTCTTAGGACGGCAGTGTTGTTTGTTCAGTAATTATGTTATTATTACAGCTGAGAACGGTGGGGCTAACTTGGCGTCTTACACGTTGTCAATTTGGCGTTTTTATTCTTTTTGTATTGTTGACTCAAAAAAGGTATTTTGAAATAATCAAAATACCGGGCTGTGATTTTTAGAGTTTGAGGCAATTTGTCAGCTCTCTAAAAGAAAGCGTCTACCGATTCCTGAGGTAAAGCTCAGTGGCCTATGCATATATTTGTAAAGGACACGGTTTTCTTCTTAGTTCTTAGTATTTGTTAAAATTTTCGAAAAATTAGGGAATAGGAATTTAGGAGGCCATTCTTATTAATGATTTATAATTATAAGCCAGAGGAATACAGCACACAAAGTGGTTTCCTGCAAGCAGTCTTACCCGTCGACTTCCATGGACTTGGCATCCTTTAGGATTAGATTACCAAGTAAAAATTTCTTAATGATACCTTCCAAGGTTTCTTTAGGAAACCTTCCAAGTTTCTTTAGGTATCTTAAGGCAACCTACCGAATGATTTCGTAAGGAAACTTTCCAAGGTTTCGCAAGGAAACCTTCCAAGTGGTTTCCTGGAAGCAGTCTTACCCGTCAATTTCCATGGACTTGGCATGGCCCGTTTTCCGACCAACAGTCCAATCCTTCTTATGGAAATGCAACGCCTACCCTCTCTTCTGATCGGAGACAATACTACCAACCTACACCCAATGCATTTTATTTTTTTAATTTATTAAATGTATGAATTTTTCCCCTTAAAACCTCACCAATTATGTCTTCTTTTAGTAGTTAGTCTTCTTTTTTCGGTGTGCGTGTATGTTTCCTTCTAATTAAAGTATATTTGAAATAGTCCTTTCACTTTTTTTTTCCATATCCTTGGCATTTCTTGCAATTTTCTTTTTATTTCTTTATCTCAGACTAATTTTATGGCTATGTCGAAAACAAAAAAACACTGTCCACACAACTTGAAGCAGACCCTTGTGCTCCAGCGGATCCTTTAGCGGTGGTTGAGGTTGTCGTTATTGTGTCTGCCTAAGTTTCGCTGTCGCTCAGTCTCTTCATCTGCGCGAACTGTTACTGTGGCACGTGACATAATTAACTCTACGGTTAAATTATGTTTCCATGCCATGTCCATACCCATGTTCCTGCAGTTGGCCATGTTTGGCTTTCACAACCATTTTATTCGTGTCTTATTATCCCTCATCTCGAGGGGCTTTTTCCGAAATCTACACAGCTGTGCCGTGGGTCTGTGGTGGCTCCGGTCTGCGGCAGTGGTTGGCTTATCCTCTGCTATGTTTTCATTTTTCTTTTCGTTGTGCATTTCTGTGTTGTTTTGTTTTTTTTTTTCCCCATTTGCTTTTGTGATTCATTCTGTTTTTCTTCATCCCGATATGCTCATAACAATTTTATGCTTTGCTGGTATTTTATTAAGAGCAAAAACTGTATGTAATAGAATAAAAGCTCGGGAGTAGCAGCTACACGAGCCGGAAAATAGCAAAACAAAAAAAAGAGACCAACACTTCTGGAATGTCTTGGACGTGAGTTAAAAAGGAATTACAGCCATACATTGTTTTAGCTGGTCCGGTCTGCTGCTGCCATAGTTGCCATATTAAAGACCAAGAATTTAAGTGTTAATCACGTTAATTTGTTAGTTGGCAAAACGTGATAAGACTCCTTAAGGCCAAGTATGAGGAGGAAGTGCGTGCATATGAGACAAAAAAATGTATTTTGCCTTAAAGAGCTTTTTATTGTGTCCAATGGACACATGGCACGTTTTAAGCTCTGAATGGAATGAATGAATTTTTTGGGGGTTTCAAAAGGAAATCATCTTTACTACTCGGGTATAAGGCTAATTTGGATTGTCATCTTTAAAGAAGGACAGGGAAGATGGGGAGGAAGACAGGATGACAGACAGATGAACCTTGACATAGACAGGAAAATAAATTGTTCTACTGAAAAACTTCTCAGGAAATATAAAGGAATTTGATTGGGCTTCCTTCACCAAACTCCCATTAATAATTACAAATTTCAACATTTCTCTATGGCAGTTTTCCATTTCACCTTAATTTAATTCCTTGACAGCCCAACAACTGCTGAACTCCTTATCAAGTCTCACTTTGCAACCTTTATTTCTGGTAGAGAAATTACCCCAATGTCTTTTGTTTAAATGATCCATGGAAACCCCTTTAGAACGTGTTTATTTTATTCCCTAAACCGTTTTAAATATTTACGACATTTTAATATTTTCTTTTCTAAAAAAAAATTCTCTTTTTTTCTCACGTTTTCGTTTTGTTGCATGGCTTCATAAATCATGAAATATACGATTAAAAAAACAAAAGGTTTAGAAAGTTCACCATGTTGCCGTGTAGGATTAAAATGCGAAGAAACAAAGAGTTTTAAAGAGAAGGGAGGAGTAAAGGTAGGTTTGGTGTTACAAGAATACCGAAAAAGGGCACTGAATGAAAGGTCAATGGAAAAAGGTGATAAAGGAAAACCACAATAACAAATTTTGAAAAATTATTGATACTTTCATAGTTGTTATAAGTTTTTTGTGGATGTCTCACAAAATCCTTTAGGATTAGATTACAAAGGAAACATTTCTTAAAGAAACCTTCTTTAGGTGTCTTAAAGTAAACTACCGAATGATTTCTTAAGGAAACTTTCCAAGGTTTCGCCAGGAAACTTTCCAAGTTTTCTTAAGAAAACCTTCCAAGTTTTCTTAAGGAAACTTTCCAAGATTTCTTAAGGAAACTTTCCAAGATTTCTTAAGGAAACCTTAAAAGTTTTCTTAAGGAAACCTTCCAAATTTTCTTAAGGAACCCTTGCAAGTTTTCTTAAGGAAACCTTCCAAGGATTTTTAAGAAAACCTTTCAAGGTTTCTCAAGGAAACCTTCCAAGGATTTTTAAGAAAACCTTTCAAGGTTTCTCAAGGAAACCTTTCCAGGTTTCCCAAGGAACCCTTTCCAGGTTTCTCAAGGAAACCTTTCAATTTTCTGAAGGGAACCTTTCAAGGTTTCTGAAGGGAACCTTTCAAGGTTTCTGAAGGGAACCTTTCAAGGATTCTGAAGGGAACCTTACAAGGTTTCTCATGGGAACCTTTTAAGGTTTCTGAAGGAAGGTTTCAAAGTTTTCTGAAGAAAAACTTCCAAGATTTCTTAAGGAAACCTTCCAAATTTTCTTAAGGAAACCTTCCAAGTTTTCTTAAGGAAACCTTCCAAGTTTTCTTAAGGAAACCTTCCAAGTTTTCTTAAGGAAACCTTCCAAGGATTTTTAAGAAAACCTTTCAAGGTTTCTTAAGGAAACCTTCCAAGTATTCTCAAGGAAACCTTCCAAGTATTCTGAAGGAAACCTTCCAAGGTTTCTCAAGGAAACCTTCCAAGGTTTCTCAAGGAAACCTTCCCAAGTTTCTTAGGGAAACCTCACAATGCTTTTAAGGGAAATCTTCCAACATTTCTAAGGAAACCCTTCACTGATTTCATACGTAAACTTTCCAAGGTTTTTAAAGATTCTGTAGAAAAACCGTATTTGCCGTTTTTCCGTCTGCTGTTTTTACTTTGCCAAAGAATTGAAGCAGAAATTAATATATATACTCATATAGTGTGTATATATATTTATAAAACATATTTATATTTACTTTGGGAAATATGCTTTGCTTCATTTGTCGCATTCCGACCAATGTTGGGGTCGGATGCCACAGAAAGAAAAATCCCAACGACTTTCCAACATCACCAACAGATGTCAGCAGACATTCCATTCATGAACAAATTTAATTTACATAACAATTTTATGCGAAACCATTTCGGAGTGTTTGATGTAAAGTGCATATTAAACAAAAAATATGATATTAAATTATATCAGACATTTGTAAAGCTAACACTTGACCTAAAAGTATCTGTCTCCGTCTCTTTGAAAGGTGATTTGAGGTGTGTGCAATTGAAATTTTGTTGGCCACAAAACTAATTTCGAATAGTTATGTGTATGTGAAGTTTTTTTTTTTTTTTTAAACCTCAAATTCAATTTCCTTTTCATTCACTCAGTTGTGAAAGCATTTCAAATGTGTCAGCATGAATTTCCTCTGCCTTCAGTGGATGGAAAAGTTTTAAGATCATTACGAATGAAATACAATAGACGATTTGTGGTGAAATGTGAAACTACAGTGGGAGTGATTTGTGAACTTTGGATTCAAGCCAAACTTTACGAATAATAGAGGAATTGCACGAAAACATACAGTTTGATAAAAATGATGGAAGATCTTTCGATGGTTCAATTATTTGATTCCGAGAGATATTTGGAGAAGAATCTGCAAACCAAAATGTTGAATATTCATCCAGCAGGAAAATACGATAACCTACATTTTTTTTTTGGTTTTCAATTAGCTGAATTGTGAAAATTCGGTAAAAGGGCATCAGTATAAAATTCACCCAGCTGAATTAAGGAAATTTATGGAAATTTGACTTAAAAAGTTATATAAGAGCTTATTCGGTTGGCTGAATTAATGAATATCACAGTCAAACATACACATATTTTCTATTCAGCTAGCTGAATATCTCATCTTAATATATATTTACCCTCGACACTGATTCACTGATACACTGATTCCCTGATTCACTGATTCACTGATTCACTGATTCACTGACTCTGTCACGCAGTACGTAGGAATTTAAATAGGCATTCTATAATAATTCTATAAATAATAATAATAAAAAAAATAATATTTTTTTTTTGTACAGAAATTGTGTTTTCCCCATTTTTTTTTTACCAAAATTTTTTTTTTACAAAAATTATTTTTTTCCAATTTTTTTTTCCAGAAAATTTTTTTTTTCAACAAAATTTTTTTTTTCAACAAAGTTTTTTTTTTCAACAAAAATTGTTTTTTTCAGCAAACTTTTTTTTTTCAAGAAAAATTTTTTTTTAACAAAATTTTTTTTTTTTCCACAACAATTTTTTTTTTTCAACAAAATTTTTTTTTTCAACAAAATTTTTTTTTTCTACAAAAAATTTTTTTTCTACAAAAATTTTTTTTCCACAAATTTTTTTTTTCCAATTTTATTTTTTTTCGAAATTTTTTTTTACAAAATTTTTTTTTTTCAGCAAAAATTTTTTTTCCACAAATTTTTTTTTTCCAATTTTATTTTTTTTCGAAATTTTTTTTTACAAAATATTTTTTACAAAATTTTTAAAATTAAGTAACAAATACTTTCTCAAATTAACGAGCGCCATAGGCGCATTACAACTTACTAGTATCCAATAAAAGGTGTTAAATATCGCACTCAACCACCTGATTTGGGGAAATTACATAGAAAATGCTAGCTGAATTAATGAATATCACAGTTTATATATCAAATTACTCCGTATTCAGCTAGCTGAATATTTAACCTCCCATAAACGGTATTCAAAATCGCACTCAGCCCCTTAGATGGGAATCTTCTTTAACTAGTTCGAAGTTCGATCATTCAGTGAGCAGATAGAAAAAAAGTTTATTAGAATAAAACATGTCCAATATATTTGTAAGCTAGCTAAATTGCGGGCAATTCAGTTACTCAACTAGTTTCGTTCAGAAAAATCGATGAAAAGGATAACAGTTTCTTATTCAGCTGGCTGAATTGCTCAAATTTCCATTAAAGGTTTAATATATTACATTCAGCCAGCTGAATTGCGACAATTCCATGTAAAAGATATAAATGTAACGAGAAAAATGTTGTTCAATAACTTAATCAACTAGCTGAATTGCAGAAATTTAAAAATTTAAAAAAATGCCAGTGTTTTGTTTATATAGCTTATTCAGCTCGCTGAATTGCGGAAATTTAAAAAAGTCCAGTGTTTTGTTTATTCGATAAAAAAAAGAAGATGCGTTCCTTTTATTTTATCCAACTAGCAGAATGATGAAAACTCAAACTTTTGGATAATTTGGATAATGAAAAATCGCCGCAAATGGAAGCATTTTTGTAAAAATGAAATTAATTCACAAAACTGTGGAATTTGCAAAATAAAAAATTACACCAGGATTAAATTAATTTTTTTTTGGCCAAAATCAAAACGAAAATTATCCTAAAAATAACTTGAATTTTATTTTTAAATATTTTCAGGCTAATTTTTCACAAAACTGTGAAATTTGCAAATTAAAAAAATACATCAGAATTAAATTAATTTTTTTTTTGTCAAAATGAAAACAAAAATTATACTAAAAATAACATGAATTTTTTTTTAATATTTTCTGGCTAATTTTTCGTTTGCAAAATGTCCCCAAAAGCATAGAAAAATACCCCAAAAATTGAAAAAAAGAAATGGTATAATTTTTATTCATGAAAGCGGCGCTCGTTTTGCATTGAGCCATTTTTATAAGTAAGGTTTGCCTTAGAAAACCGAGTGTTGGGCAAACCGTATTTTACATTATTGAACGCTTTGCTTTTTCTATAACCCTCAATAAACACAACAATGACCGCAGTACCGTCAAAACTTTATCATACTGCAATTGTATATTGCAGTTAACCCTCGTAACATTTGCTTTTTTTCCTGTTTATTCAACACAAACACTCCACTTTCTATGGCACTTCCGCTTCCTAAGCTGTGCTTGTTATTATTATGATTATTTAGATTTATATGAAGATTAAGTTTTATACTTGTACTAAACTTTACGATTATGTTCACATAAAGCCCCGAGGAAGAAGCCGGCAATCGCTGTGGTGAATAAACCAGCACAACATTTTGGGTGAATGTAACGCGCTATAACAAATCATAACTTAAAGCATTTTAATGTCGAACATTTTGCGGTATCTCAAAGGTATTGTTTAAAACTAAGCGAGTCTATAGAGCTCTCATACACTCTCATATACTCGTATGAAGGGAATTGTAAAGAGAGACCAGGATGTAGTACATCGTGAACATGGCTATAAGTATGCAATCGACAACAACGAGAGCAATTACTTTGCTCTGGTAATAAAAGTTTACCCACCACCACCACTAAAATGCCAACCTCTAACCACTCTCGGCACGGCACCACAACTTTCAAGGTTTCCGTTTTTCATTTCCAGTTCTATTCATCGTGCCACCGAGCTGGCTGTGGCAAATGGGTAAAAGAAAATACGCAAATACACGCTAAGAATGAATGGGAAGGCAGGCACAAGAATTATTAATGCGGCACACGGCACAAAGTGTGAACCGAGGCATGAGATATGGGTATTTGGTCGGCAACAAAAGGCATTCGAATTAAATGAATTGATTTTTTTCTTTCACCGCTCTAGGTTGTTGGTGGATTTCACACATCACGAAGCAAGCGGACTTTATTCAAATGTTAACATTAACATATTTAAAAACCAATTTAGCCTGAGTAATTTAGCCTTAAAAGGCTTCAGCGGTTAATCGTCTGTGTAAATGTGAAATTAAAAGTGTTTATGTTTTCTTCTACTTCTTCTCAATTTCAGACTAAAAGAACACTTAAAAGTTAGCGCAGACCAGCTGAATGGTGGAATTTTATGAGTTGTTGGCTTATTTATGGATTTCAGTTGAATTGGATAACCGGGGGAAACAAACGTTTTAGGGGCATATTCAGCCAGCTGTATTGTGATGATGTGGCTAAAATTTTAATGTTAAATGGAAAAGACCAGCTGAATACAAATGTAATGGCGTTTGAAGGGAGTCAAGTTTTCCATATGGATTTTTAAAACTACAGAACGCATATTTATCTTAAAAATACTCAAGTCAATTAATAGTCTAGGGTGTCTTGGCTGTATAAATGATTCATCTTGTCGTCTTTGGTAATTTATAAAAAAAAAGGGGGGGGGGGGGGAATGTATATAAGAATGACTGCCATTCAAAAATCATATTCAGCCTCCAGAATACTGATGATGCCTTGGCGGTACTGAGCCGGCTTTGAACACTGGGTCCCGATCAGTGAGTATACAAATTACAACCTACACAGCTCACTGATTCAAGAGAAGTTACCCGTCTGTTCCTTCATGGAATGTTAAGGTAAATAAGTGTAAAAAAATGTGAGTGATTTTTCAAATATATTTACTTTCCATAAATCGAATTTGTTCGTTCGTTGCAAATTCTGAAAATTGAATGCCCAATAAAATGGATTTTTATCAGAGATGAGAGCTTCTTCGTTGGGGATTATGATCCATATATCGATATCTAAAATATATCTGAAAATCACAATTCAATGTCTGACATCAATTTTATAACGCTTCCAAAATTGACAATTTGTAACGAACGAACAAATTCGATTTATGGAAACAGGCAGTTAGTTAACTGAATTCAAAGTCAACATAATAAGCCAATTTATTATCTAATTTACCTAGGTAAGGGTATGGAAATTCAATGAAAATGTGTTCATTATCTAGCTGATTTACATAAATTCTGTTCACTCAGTTGCTTAATATCCTCTTGAGCCAGCTGAATAATCGAAATTCTGTTAAAAAATTAGCTTACTATTATTATTTAGCTAGCTGAATAATTGGATTTAATTACAATACAAAGTAAATTTATATTCTAAACCGGATGAAACAGATCATATGTCTAGATTTTTGCAGCGACAGACCAAAGCCTCCGGTGGGAATCGAACCCACGGACTGTTTTGGCATTTTTTATTCTCCTGGAGAAGGCGTGGTAGTTGGATGAAACTGTGTGCAATGGTTATCAGTGAAACTCTGTTCAAATTCAGCTATGTGAGTCATGGAAATTCTGCTCAAAAATTAGTTTAGTATGTTAATCAGTTAGCTGAATAAATTCCTATAACCTTAAAATTCTCTTAACATCATAATCAGCTAGCCCAATAATCGAAATTACATAAAAAGACATTCCATATCTTATTCAGCTAATCAATTATGGACAGTTAATAAAAACAAAAGTTGCTGAATATCTTATTCAGCTCGATTAGGTAAGGAAATTCGCAGAAAATGTCTTCAGTATCACCGATGTAGGGCTGAATTACGAAAATTATTTGTATTGATACCCTTAATACCTTATTCAGCCAGCTAAAATATAAAAAGATTTCACATCAGCTAGCTTAATAGTTAAAATTTGATAAAAATTGATTCGTTACTACTCAGCAAGCTAAAAATCCTATTCAGCTGGTAAATTACGAACAGTTAGTAAAAACACTTGGTGCTGAATGTCTTTTTCAGCTCGATAAGGTATAAAAACACTAGGTGCTGAATGTCTTATTCAGCTAGCTTTATAGTGGAAATTCGATAAAAATTGATTCGCTACTATACAGCAGGCTAAAAATCGTATTCAGCTAGTCGATTAAGAACAGTTAGTAAAAACAATACGAGCTGAATGACTTATTCAGCTAGCTTTATAATGGAAATTCGATAAAAATTGATTCGTTACTACTCAGCAAGCTACAAATCCTATTCAGCTAGTCGATTATGAACAGTTAGTAAAAACAATACGAGCTGAATGTCTTATTCAGCTCGATAAGGTATGAAAACATTTGTTTATTACCAATTAGTCACAGTATACTACTTAATTGTTACCAAACATGTTAGTCTTTTCTGCTCATAGAATTTATGTTTTTTTGAATTAATCGAAAATGTTCCGTTTATGTTATAATACGAAGATTTGCAAAGTATTTTTTACTCTGCTAACACTTTCATAGCCAGACACGACGACTAAGCCTCAATGATCTGTAATTATTTGCCCACGCATCCATTAATAATTTTGATCTCAGTGAGAAAATGTTCATCAATCATCCTAACCAATATTTGTTGTCACTAATACCTGATAAAACCAACAACGAGAAATAATTCGTATGCGAATTATTTGTTTATGGCAATTTCAAAGAACACAAAGGCAGTCGTTGTTTGCATATAAGATGAGTTTAATCTTTTCAATATGCAAAAAATATAATCCTTTACAATTACCCATCCGTCGTCTTTCGACAACAACGGGACAACTCAGAACTAAAGTACATAATTGTTGGTACGGGGAGACCAAAGTCATTAAAGCCCCTTCAATGTTAATACGGAAAACAAGAAAGTAGGAGAGAAAAAGCAAAAGCAAAACAACGGACTTAAGCCAAAGCAATTTGCAAACAGGAGTTTTTACAAAGCAGACAGCAGAAATAGTTCACGAATGTGGGAAAAGTGTTCTGTTAGAAGAGAGATAGAGAGAGAGAACGATTTAAATCCACTCATGATTTATTTCCTTTCTTAAGCAAACATGACTTTAAGCTGCTTTAACCACAAATCCGAAGGATGTCCAACCAATCACCACCACCACCTGGAACAAACCCCCCCTCCACCCCCATCCAGGAGCCAGCCATCAACCACAACTGTAGTTAAACCCGCTTTTCACAGCTTTATATACACAGAAAAAGTTTATTTCCAGCGATTTGCAGATGTCATTAAAAAACCATTTGTCAATGTTGTTTACCTACACACACATACGGCAAAAATCTCCAATACATATTCACCACACGCACACATGCCCACTCCATTGTAAGGGAGGCCATTGGCGGCATGTACGAACACACATATCAGTAACGCCGTTGTGCCATTCCTTCGTCCTGAGATTAAATGACATTGGCCAGCTGGCATTTAGCTTTCACTGGGAAATCACAAGCCTTTTTTTTTGGGAGAGAGGAGAAAGCCGACATGAAAGCAAACAAAAAAAAAATGGGGATATGTTTAGAACAAAATAAAAAAAAAAAACAGAGATACACAAAACAAAAACAATTAATTTAAGGCTGGAAAAAAGGGGAAAATTCTGTAGAAAGTGTTTGTCTTGGAACAGATTCTCTCGGAAAGAGTTCGTTTGGGAGCATGGCGATATTCAGCTGGCTGAAATTTTCACTCTGGTTACAATTAACATATTGATCTGTGATCATTTAATTTTTTTTTTTATTTATCATTTTATATGCCAATTTCTTGCCAAAGAACTGAATGTAATTTGAAGAACTAGTCAATTACACCGTGTTACAAAAAATAGATGTTTTTCTGTCCTATGAACCAAATGCACATATTCGGAAAGAGGGGAAAAAATAAAAATATACGTGTATCGGCGATTTTCATGTACACGTCAGAATTTTTTTCTTTAAGTTTGAGGAAAAAACTTGTGGAGGCCTGTGTGAAAGCCTTTGGACCGCTTTTTAACCCTTTTTCAGTGATCCAATCGAGCTGATTTTTGGCAGACAGGCTCGTGGAAATGTCAGTATCAGGTCAATTTTTTAAAAAAAAATAGATTTTTATCATTTCTAAGATTTTCCCCAGCTCGATGAGGTAAGAAAATTCGCTGAAAATGAAAACCACATCAGCCAAATGACCACCACGACCACGCCTACAGGACCATATCCTTTTCGGGAAATTTTCTATAACCAAATCGCAAAGTAACTGCCCTATCCCCTCGATAGCATCATGAATTCTATCTATTTGAGGTCATGAATCGACGCTGGGCTGTTGGCGTAGACCATATCTCTCACGTGGCCCCAAAGCAAGAAGTCGCAAGGTATTAAATCCCAAAATCTCGTTGGCCAATTGTGATCACCTCTTTGAGAGATAACACGGCCCGGAAACTTTTCCCTTAATAGAGCAATGGTTTCGTTGCTTGTGTGCCATGTCGAGCCGTCTTGATGAAAATAAACGTTGTCCACATCAATATCAACTCCGACCATAAAAGATCATTAAGCATCTCTCGATAGCGCAATCCCTTCATCGTAACTGTTGATCCAACCAAATTTTCGAAAAAGTAAGCTCCAATGAGCCCGCCGGACCATAAACCGAACCAAACAGTCACACGTTGAGGATGGAGAGGCTTCTCAACAATAACTCTTGGATTTTCCGAGACCCAGACACAACAATTTTGCTTGTTGACGTAGCCACCAAGGTGGAAATGGTCAAGGTCATCAGTCAAGATGATTTTTCGATGGAATTCCGGATCATTTTCATGCATTCTCAGGTGTTTTTGAGTGACGCGCACGATTTGCATTCTTCACGTCACTAACTTGTCCCAAAATGCTTTAGTTTTGCGAACGGTGACTGCAAGATTTTCACCATTTTTGTAATGAATTTTAATAATTGCAATATAATTTTGAATAATTTTTAAATATTTTTTTTGGAATTTTTTTAAAAACAATTTTATTCAAAAATTATTTATGATTTTTTTTTCAAATCTGATTTTGAGATATATGTCAGATATCGACATATGGAACGCAATTCCAAGAGGATAAGCTCTCATTACCGATTAGAATCCATTTTATTCCGCCTTCAATTTTGACAAATTCGTTTTATGGAAACAGGCAGTAACTCAAAACAAAAAATAAATAAAATGTTGACATTGACCCCTTTAGCACCAAGCCATAGAAATAATACCATCATTTTTATATGACCTCTAGCCGAACTAAAACAAGCACAATTTAAGAAACTAATTTAATATAATGGGCGACTTCTCACTGCCAATTTGCATAATTCAGCTGGCTGAATTTATTTTGAAGCACATTTAAAACACTTTCAATTGTATACTTTCCAAGCACAAACAGATCTTAAAACACTCACTATTCATATTTACTTGCTTACCTAGCTGGTAATGCTGTAAATTATAAACTGAATTTAATTCAAAATCCTTTCTTCGTGATAATAACTTGTATTAAAATCCAATTCACTTTCCCCAAATTCCACCAGCTGAATACGTTACCGAACACGCTTTCCCCAATTGTTCCTCAATCAACCCAGCGACCAATTGTATTGCCCATCCCCGGCAATTTGCTTGCACTCATATCCTACCTCAATCTGTGTGTTGTAGTGCAGGCCATCGGGACATTTGTGCTTGCTGGCAACACCACGATTACATTTGTAGAATTCATTGCAACTTAGGGGTGAAGGATAGTGTTCAACAACCGAGTCATCCTTGTCGGCTGCCTGACATACAATCTCCGCTTGAGCCAATGTCGTCTGAGGACCCGGGCAAACCAAGCACACCATGAGTGCAGCAATGCCGAATGTAATTAAAGTGTTAAATTTCATTGTTGTTGTTGTCGTCGTCGTTCTGTTCTGTTCTGTTGTTGCTACGGAAAAGTGAACGAGTAGAAGTGCTGATGTTGCTGCTGATGTTACAATTGATTTGGTTGCAGGTGTTACCGTCGGTTATAATTTTATTCCATTTTCCCAATTTTTTTTTTTTTTTAAATGACGATAAAATGCTTTCTGTGTATTCTGTCGTCAGCTGCTGCTGCTGCTGCTGTTGCTGATGGGGACTGTCTCTGCTGTCTCTTGAACAATGTGGCCCTGCTGCTGAGGAGGGGACAAAATTCAAATTTACTTTTTCTTGTTATCTTTTCTGAAATATATTTATGTGTGTGTGTGTGTGTGTGTCGATATATTAACTCTGCATATATGTAATACCTTAAACACATAGTATGTACATTAGGGTGGAGTGAAATTCAAAAAAAAAAAGTTAACCTCGGAAAGAGATGTCGTCTGGGGTCCTAATGAGGGGAAAAATAAAGAAAAAAATTTAAAAAATTTTTAGGGGTCGCGCCACTCCCTCGAAATTTGGAAATTATCGCTATTTTGGCGTTGTTTTTAGAAAAATCCTAAAAAGTTTTATGTCAATAAATGTTTGCAATAGCGTAAACAATGAAATAAGGGCATGAAAAAATTTAAAAAAAATTTTCTCATTGTTCAAAAATTTCAAAAAGTAAAATAAGTCAAATCGTCCCTTTTCAGAAAATTGACTGAACAATGAAATCGCCACCAAAGCTACAAATATTAGTCGATTATCCTCATATTTGCCTCAAATACTTTTGTTTGGGCACTGAACAAGCTCAAACATTTAAATTTCGAATAAGTTAAGTCGTTAATTTTTAGGATTTTTCTAAAATCAACGCCAAAATAGCGATAATTTCCAAATTTCGAGGGAGAGGCGCGACCCCTACAAATTTTTTAAAATTTTTTTCTTTATTTTTCCCCTTATTAGGACCCCAGACTACATCTCTTTCCGAGGTTAACTTTTTCAAATTAAAAAAAAGCATGATTTCACTCCACCCTAATGTACATGTATATGAGTCAACTGGTATGTAGTTCAGTTGTGTCATTGAGTTGTTATCTCTGCCGTTCTACATGCACCGGTACGAATACTCGTAGTTTGATAATTGAATTGTAATCATGGTGTTGCTGTTGTTGTTCTCCAACCAGTTGGTTTCATCATGGCCCTTAGTGTGTGTGGGGGGGGACGGTGGGGTAGGGTAGTTAAATATAATAAATATTTACCTTTATTACATCTTTCAACACAATTTCGCAATTAAGGTAAATTGTCTTTCAGTTATTTTTTGGAGAAATTCTCTTGCAACATCAAATTGCTCAAATTGTTTGAGTAGTTCCAAATGAATTAGTGGACATTTTCCAAATGAAATGTGTTCCAGGGAATATGGGAAAACGAAATATTCCATATAAATATTGTACGAGAGTTAGCAGGTAGATATGTTACCTGAAGACAGAGAAGGGAATGTTGTCTCAAATCAGTGAGTTGTGAACGATATAATTTGCATACTCATTGGCCGGGACCTAATGGTTACAACTGTCTTAGAAAGAGATCACAATTTCAAGAGTTTTTTTTACAGGTTTTTGAGTTCACTCTGTTTCACGTGAACTCGCCATCATTGGCGAGGTGCAAACCGCCGTTCAGTGGTACCAAATCCCATTCCATCGGCCGAAAGTCTGTAACTTTTGATATAGTAGACATTTTTCAGTTCTGTAAAAAATATGTTGTAGGCAAGGACTAAGGGATTATTGTAAGTTATTAACCCCTTCCGTATCAATTAATTTTTTTTTACGTGCTAAACATAATATGAAGTGTCGAATATATTTGACAAAGCCACTGAAAGGGTTAATGTTAAATATCAGACAATTGAATATATTTTAGAAATATTTCCCAAGTTGACTGATTTTTGTATTTTTAGTTTTTTTTTTTTTTTTTGAAAAATCAAATTAAATTTTTCAAATTAAAATTTTATATGAAAAAATGTAAAATGAACAATTAAGTCAAAATATATTTTTTAAATAAAACTAAAATTTTTCAAATTAAAGTTTTCACATGAATAAATGTAAAATTTTTATGAGTCAAAATGAACAATTAAGTCAAAATGTAGTTTTTAAATCAAATTAACATTTTTCACCTGAAAATGTTTTAAATTTGTATGAGTCAAAATAAACAATTAGAATTTTTAAAATTTTTGAGATTTTCGAAAACTGCAATTAATAAATCATAATACATATACTTTTTGAATATAAAAAACTGATAAATATTTTCCGTTTTTGAAATATAAAAAAAATTAAATTTGATTCTATCAATTTGTCGAACTATATCTCATACATTCATAAATTTGTAAAAAACTCTTTTTTTTTTAAAGAAAAGTCAAGGAAAATACAAACACAAAATAAAGGGTACTCCAACAAGAGGTGTTATTTTGAATAACCCAGTATTTCGGTAGCTGTCACTTTTGAAGCTTTTATTCTTTGACATTTGACAAGTAGAAACTACGCCATTACTAGAAATGGAACGATACGCGCTTTAAAAACAGATTGAAATTATTAAAATTCACTACAAAGGTGGTGAAAATCTTGCAGTCACAGTTCGCCAAACTAAATCATTTTTGGGTCGACGTGAAGCACCTTGGAACGCAATACAGAAATTGATGGACAAATTCGAGCTGTTCGGACAAGTTAGTGATGTCAAGAATAAAACCCGTTTTTCTTAACAAAGGTTTTTATATTTTTATGGATTGCCTTTAAGGTTTGTCTGTACATTTTTTTTTTAGAAGGGATATTTCTTATGTTTAATATGACTCTGCCACAACTTTTGAAGCCGTCTCAAGTCCGGACTCCGGCACAACTTCTGATTCCGCTACCCTCTCTACGTTTTAAAGCTTTCTCCACTCTCCTCTCTTTTATGCTTCCCTGTACTATTTCGCCAATGGGGGAACTCCGCCCTGACAATTTTTTTAAAGCCTTCTACACTTTTGCCTTAGTTAGGGCGTTATTTCTGAAAATATCATTATTAAAGATTCATTTCAGTGGAGTCAATAGACCTATTGTTTCCAAATTTTACCAGGAGTGTCTTTTTTACACTACAAATTTCAGAACGAATTCAAATTCACTGTTCACATTTTCGAGTGTACCCTTCTGGGCGATAACAAATGTCCTTCCATTTAAATGGCTCTTATACTATTCGGCCTTTTTTTTGTTGGTGCAACGATGAGGACCATTGTCTATCAGAAAAAAAGCAAACAACAACAATAAAAATAAAAACATTTCATAAAATCCATTTACTTTGTTAACTCGTAAAGCAAATAGGCAAAAAAAAAACAACAACAACAGAAATATATAAAAATAAACACACAAAATTCCCATTCACATCTCTCGTGCCGTTGGTCCAGTCAGCAAAGCTCTTTAATTCACTCACATGAATGCATGGACGTCACAATTTCGAACGAGTACAGAGCGTAGTACTGACTGGTGGCCAGATATTCCTGTTGGTGTCCATGATTCAGCTGTACACTGCATGGCATGTGTATGGCCAGCAAAATATAAAAAAAACTGCAACTGTGTTAGCCTTGTAATACTTTTTTCTTTCTTTTTTTTTTTTTTTTTTTTTGCTAGACAATTACACATGTGAGTGTGTGTGTGTGTTGGATTGTGTATCGTTTTATTTTCTGCTGGCGAATTTTCATCTTTTGGCTACAAACAATTTTTCCATTAGTATGGTTTAGTTCCTGGTGTTTTTTCCAATGAAACCATTTATCCACCACCTCTACTCTTCCATAGATTTTGGCCGCCTTTGCCAATGCTGTGTGTTTTATGCTCTTTTTGGCCAGGCCAAGAAAATTGTAACAACAATAATCAAATTGTATTGTGTTGGTAACAGAAAAGCAAATCTCGGCACCGACTAGAATGCTTGAGGGGGTTAAAGCTTTAAAGCAAGGGCTTGAATATAGAGGTCAGAAAAATAATGGTAATCATTGAATAATCCAACTATTGATTTTATTATACAGGGTTCTCCAACAAGAGGTGTTATTTTGAATCACCCGGTATTTTGTGAGCTGTCACTTTTGAAGCATTTATTGTAGAAACTACGCCATTACTAAAAATGGAACGATACATGTCCAGCGTCGATTCAAGACCTCGAAGATAGATTTCGTGAGACTATCGAGGACATAGGGCAGCCACTTTGTGATTTGGTTATGGAAAATTTCATGAAAAGGATAGGGTCCTGTAGGCGTGGTCGTTAGGCTACCATTTATCTCAATCAATCATTTATCATTTATCTCAAAAAATGTTGGATAACCCTGTATATTCAATTACTCAATTAATCTATTAATCAATTAATCTATTAATCAATTAATCAATTAATCAATTAATCAATTAATCAATTAATCAATTAATCAATTAATCAATTAATCAATAAATCAATTAATCAATTAATCAATTAATCAATTAATCAATTAATCAATTAATCAATTAATCAATTAATCAATTAATCAATTAATCAATTAATCAATTAATCAATAAATCAATTAATCAATTAATCAATTAATCAATTAATCAATTAATCAATTAATCAATTAATCAATTAATAGATTAATAGATTAATCAATTAATCTATTAATTAATTAAAGGAAATGAAAATTACTGTGGCGCCATCTACTTTACAAACTGATGTCTACAAAGTGCAACCAAGTGATCAACGTTGCATTACTTCAGATCGAGATGTCGCTTTTATACCTTACTTCAAAATTCTTTACAATTTTGTTTACGAAATTTCCATTCCAACTCTCCAATAGGACTTTGTCAATTATTCTTAAAGACTTACGCGCAGGGGATGCTCCTCATAAATGCAATTCACTGTGTTAGCAATAGGAAATTAGGGTGTCGGAAGGAGAAAAGAGTGAGTTGTGTTTATGGACAATTGACTTGAATTCACAGCTGATAGGAATGACCGGAATAAAATTGAAAACCCGTTCATTTGACAACAAACGATGAATGATGTAACTTCTGCAGACCGAGGTCATATCCTCTTATTCAATATTTCCAAAGTCCCGTCATGGTTGAAATAATATCTTCACTCATGTCCAGTGAGAATTTTCCCGCCGAACATTATTATTTTTTTTTCATTTCATTAACAACACTCAACAAATCTCCGTAACCTAAATGTCAGACATCATTAACACTTGCATTGTTTCGTTGTTAAGGGGTATATGACATTTTCAGTGACCCCCTTGCCATGACATGAAATCCAAAAAAAAAAAAAATACACATTTTCATAATTGTATGTTTTCTCTCTCCGAATGTGGATTTGTGTAGAAATGTTATTACATTTTCGTATGAAATTATATTTCAGCATAAAATTATAGCCTCTTGTGTGTACGGGTGTTAATTAATAAATATTATTCTGTAGATGTCAGTGTGTATGCCAGTCATGGCTGATATGAACGCACCCAAGGACTACAAAGTCCCAGGCTGGCAACGTTGTTGATATTTACAAGGATTTATACAGGGAAGGCATGAACATAATTATTTTCATTTGTTTTACTTTCTACATGAGTTGTGCACAATTTAATTATAAGTTGTAAAAATATTGTGTAATCCAAAAATAAAAAAGAAAACCACAAAAAACATACCACTTGACAAGGGTCACAGGACTATGAGAGCAGCAAGCAATCAATGAAAGTCTTTGTAGTTGTTTCAGAACTACAAATATTCAGCATTTTGTTTCGAGGGGTAATTCGAATGCATTACACGATTATCAGCAAAAGGCATGTAATTGTGAGTCCCCCCCCCCATGCTTCGCTTAAAAAAGAAATGTCAATCACAGTTTTAACTCACTGATTAAATTGTTGGCTAAGTGAAAAAAAAAATCAGACATTGTCCATCCATCACCACAGTCTGACATTTAATAGAGTTACTTAATTATCCATGTCCTATTTGCCGTATGACCTTTTTGCCGACCTACAGTCTAGACGAGAAATTCTACTTTTTCCACACAAAAAAAATGGCATCGACTAAAAACACCCTTGCCCAATTTCAATTCATATAATTAATTTAAGTGCACAAATATTTTTGCAATTTACCATAAAACGTATTATCCATCAAATTGACAGCAGCCTATTCCACTGGAAAATGAAAATATTTTAATTCAATTTATATTCAAATGAATTCATACTGTTCATTAATTCAATGAACAAAATCAAATGAAGTGTCATAATGGACACGAAACAAAAAAAATCCAATATCACAAGGATGTAAAAGGGGAAAGTTGCCCCGCCACTCTATAGATCACATATTGATTGAAGTTGGTCAATAACGGCCATGGAATGCCTTACGGTCGATTAATTCAATTATAATTGAATAGATGATTTTTCTAGAGAGGTTTATCCAGTGGTGGGCAGTGTGTGCAGAATCCAGGTTTACAACGTGGTAAGACCATCAAAATTTTTTCGATGTCTGCATCCACCTTGTAAATGCTGGCGACTTTACGAGGGAGAGCCATGCACAAACTCTTCTAGAAAAAGAACACATCATTGGCAGCTGGCTTTATCACGTTAGATTCCGGTCAGTGGGTATACAAATTATATCGAACACAAATCACTGATTTGAGGCAGGTTTCCCGTCTGTTCTGTCTGTTAAGGGAAATAAGTAAGTAAGTAGTAGATTTATCCTCTCTAGAATAAGACAAGGCCATGCACTAGAATTTTTCGAAAAATCTCATCTTTTGATGCCACTGAATGAGAAAATATGTATGTTCTACATACAGCTGACAATGCAAACAGAATTTAATGAAAGATAATGTCATAAAGGAGTAAACCTAAAAGTAGGCAACGACAAATTGAATGAGTAACCCGAAAAGTAGGCAATACCAAATTGAAGGATTAATCCTAAAAGTAGGCAATACCAAATTCCATGAAAATCACTTAGATATAGGTCGATGTTGTCCTGTTCTGTGATCGTAAGGGTTGACGTTTTATTTGGTTTCGTGATAATTGTACTTGTGTTCGTTTCTTGTGTGGAAGATAAGTTTGGGGCCTGCAGACATACTGCCACAATATTCTGTTCGGGTGGATTTCCAGCTTCAGCCTGGGTACCATCTGCAGAGTTTAGTTTCAATCATCATTGGGTATGTAGGATAACATTTAGTCTGGCTGCACTTGGGAGTCATCATTCTCCCCCCAGAAAGATGTAGCTAGCTACGCTTGTCTGATGGAGGATGGTGACCCAAAGAACCGCCTTTAAGACCCCGCATCGAGTCGAGGTTGTGACACGCGGAGACCTCTCGAAGTAGGGAAAGGTTCGGGGAGATAGCTTCCTCTTTGCAAATAGGATTCCGTGTCACTGTTAGTATTCAAAGAACGAGTTTTGAAAAATCATCTCTGCATCAGTAATTGTTTTTTTTTTCTCTTTTAAAAAAAAATGCATCTGGAACAAAATATCGTAAGCCAACGATCTACCTGCGGTAATATTGTACTACATTGTGTTCTTTTTGCTGGCACTACGTGGAATTCGATTCAGTATTTTTTTTTATCTAACAACAGTGTGTTAAAAATAGATATACTGTAGTGGATCGTTTTCCGTGAAATTTAATTAATATTTTAATATTTATTTTTACAAAAAAAGTTACTGTTATTGATTTTATTTTTTTGTATTTCTATTTTATTTGTATGTTAGTGAATGGATGTATTTTTTTTTAGAGAACTATGACGTCCTACTCATATCGCGGTGTTATATTAAAAAAAATTCAATTAATAAGATGCTGGAATATTAATATAAAATAATAAGTTCTCAGAACCAGGTAGTACAGACTGTTTCATTAGGCTCTATGAAAAATGAAAAATGTCGCCAAAAAAATCTGATACAAAATTTCCCCAAAAAAAATTAAAAAAGCCATAAAACAAAAAATGTGGAATGACCGCCCCCCCCCCCCCCCCAAAATGTGATACAAAAGTTTGGATGGGAAGTTTTTCATTATTTTTTGATTTTGGGCATATGGAAAATGACAATGAAAAGTTTCGCAATATATTTCGGGAATTTTTTTTTTTAACAAATTGGGGAGTTTTTCAAAAATTTTAACATTTAATTTTTTGAAATGCCCCAAACATGGACAATGAAATTTTTTTTTGGGATTTTTTTTTCCTTTTTTTTTGGGTATATTTTCATAACAGATGTCCATCCATTTTTTTTATAATGTTGTTTTGAAATATTTTTAATAGTATTGGAGGGATTTTGCATTGGAAATTTTTCGTAAATTGTTTGGAGGATTTTTTCAGAATTTTTCGGGAACATTTTTATATTGGGCTTTTGGGGGGATATTTAATTTATGTTGGTTAATTCTTCATTTGGGGCATTCTTAATATTATTTGGGCTTTTTTCAAAGAGCCGTTTCATTATGCACTTCATGAGGTTGGATCAACAGTTACGGTGAATGAATTGCATTATCGAGAGATGATTAATGATTTTTTATGGTTGGAGTTGGATGATATTGATCTGGTCAACGTTTAATTTCAATAAGACGGCGCTACGTGCCATACAAGCAACGAAACCATTGCTCGGTGGCCAATTGTGATCACCTCGTGGCGTAGATTCAAGACCTCAAAGATGGAATTCGTAAGACTATCGAGGACATAGGGCAGCCACTTTGCGATTTGGTTATGGAAAATTTCATGCAAAGGATATGGTCCTGTAAGCGTGGTCGTGGTGGCCATTTGGCTGATATTATTTGTCATTATTAACGGCATAACTTCTTCTTTATTATGAATTAAACATCCGATTATTTATCTCAAAAAATTAAATTTTTCTTTGAATACCAAAATAACATTTCTTGTTGGAAAACTTTAGTAAAACAAAGTCAATTAATGTTGTAATTTTGGGTCCAAGGGTAAACCGGGTGACACAGACCATATGGCTAGAGTTTTACAGCGACATACCAAAGTCTCTGGTTAGAATTGAACCCAGAATCCACACCCTGATAGGCAAGCACGCTAATCAACTTGCCTACCTCGGCATCTATCTCTGCATTTTATTGACGACAATTAATCTGCCAACATACGAGTGCCATTTACTTCATCCCCAAGCTGTTTCGACATTCGGAATAGCCTCTAAACTTGCATACATTTATTGAAGTTATGTCAAAAACAACTTGCGGATGAAGTAACAGGCTGGCAAATTAATTGTCGGTAATGAGCTATATTGACCTACGGTTAATTTTGTTAATTCTCATTTTTCTCAGTGAGTTCAAAAATACTCCACTCTGGTAGCTGCAACGGATTTAGTCAGCCAACTCCAATGCCCATGAAGACATAGCCAAAATAAATGTGTGCCATTGTCCTTCACAATGGATCTTGTGTGTTATTGGTCCTGGTTAAGAAGAACAAATGTCTCTCACAATGTGAACATTAATTTGCGGCATTTGTTAGAACCGATGAAAGTTCTTGGTGGTTTATTTCATACAGTGGTGATGACTGGAAGGCCAGGCATATGCTACGCTTTCAGAGAAAACGGAACTCCAAAAAAAAAAACGTGTCATCGACAAATGGCCAATATCGGCCTCACTTCAATGAACCTCAAACCATGTGTCTGTGTGTGTGTGTGCAACATGTCCTGGTGATGGCGAATATCGTTATCGCTTGTTTCCGTTCTTGGTATTTTGGATATTTTGACTGTCCACCGCAGCCAATATGTGAACTCATGTGTATGTAGGTGTGTTTGTGAGCTGTAGGTGGCACGCTTGACTGACTGATTGCAAGTTGAGGTAATGTCATATTAAAAGAATGGATATGTACTGGCTGCATGTGTGCGTTTCTAAAGGAAGTGAAACATCTGCATGTGTGTGTGTAGTCGGTATGTTTGTGTTATCTCCCAAACAAAGTGTATGTAGATTTCCGAGTGAGTGTGTGTGTGAGTGTACGTTTGTATGGCTCCATTCGCTGAATTGCCGAGTTGGCTTTGCTGTGTGGGTGTGTAAGTGTGTACTGTGTGAGTGTTGTTGTGCTTTTCTCGTATTACCATTTGTGTGCTTGTAATTATCGAGTTGAGCTGAGTGTGGCTGCACTTGTGTGTGTGTGTATATTTGTAAGAGTCAGTGTATAAATGTTTGTTTAAAGTGTATACAATGTGGTTATGCCTGCATATGTATATGAGTGCATGTGTGTGTGCGTGTATTTTTGTATCACTGCTAGTGTATGCCAGAGTGTCTGTGTGTGCTTTTGTAAAAGCCATTGTGTAAACACTGATATTTTGTTAATGGTAAAATAAACTTGCTTTTGTTTTTGTGGTATGTGTCGTTGTTGTTTCTTTGTTGTCAACGTAGTCGTTGGTGATTGTGCTGTTGTTGCCATTACCCTGGCTGTTATTATTGAAGCCATAACGGCAACGGCTGTTGCTGCCGTCTGAATTATTGTTCACGACGCCACCCGCACAGATGTCTCTCCACACGAAAGTTGGGGCTGTTAAATGCCGGTGGTCGTGTGGATTTTCTTGTTCAGCTTTCGACTGTAACTCGTGGCTGCGGTAATGTTGTTATTGCTGCCTGTTTTCGGTGTGGCTGACACACTTGTGGTCTTTATGTGGACGTTTCTCGAAACGGATTTCCGTGAAGGGTGCCAAGAATAAAAATGGCAATGAAACTTTTTGTTTTCTTTCGTGTATTTGCCCGCTTAATTATCCGAAATTTGTTAACAGCCGTCGCCAGCGCCACAACATCGATAATGCCAACATTGAAACTTTTAAAGAAGTGTAACAAATATGAATTCCTTTGCTATTTATTTTTGGACTTTGAAGTGTGCCAAAGGAAATTGTTTTATGAAGCATTAGCCATAATTTGAGGCAAATCTTTGTGGGTCTTGAAAAAGAGAAATTATGACAGTAAATCTTAGAGATGGAAAACAATAAATGTGAACAGGGTGGAGTTCTAATTATGGCAGCACCTCTGTGGTTTTCGATCTCAATTTACAGAATATGGAGAGGTGGAAGTGAAAACCTTATTGAGAAACAAATTCATTATTTTTGAAAAAGTTGCAGTCGGATAAACCGACAGTCACCCTCAGTAAAAACATATAAGTCCCATATTTCAAATCTTTGAAAAGTCAAAAATGTGGCTCTGATGAAATGTCACAATTAAATGAAATTTACACAAAAAAAATATTGTTACACGATTTATAAAGTGCGAAGAATGGTACATTTGTATGGGAAATACCAGAAGGGTACCGACTAGGGGTCGAATTTTTTTGCGGGAGAACTTTATATGTTTACAACTTTATAAAATACGGAATTTGGCTCAGATCGGATTTCGCGTAGTAATATTTTTTGCACAATTTCTAAAGTGGGCGGAATGGTACATTTGTATGTTCGGTACCAGAAGGGGTGTGGCCAGACTTCCATGTTTTTGTCCTAATCTTTCTCGAGTCATAGCTTCAGTAAGTACAGAATTTGGACAAGATCTCTCAGGTCGTATTGAAATTATTACACAATTTCTAAAGTAAGCGGAATGGTACATTTGTATGGGAGGTACCAGAAGGGGAGTGGCCAGACTTTCAAGTTTTTTTCAGAAACCTTCACCAATTATCTCTTTATTAAATACAGAATTTGGCCAAGATCGCTCAGGTCGTATTGATATAATTACACGTTACGCTTAAGCGTTAATATTGATATTTTTAAGAGTTTCTGAAAATTGCCATTGCTTTTTTTTTTAAGAGTATTTCAAGCAAATGTTTTCGATGCAAACGATTCGGATGATAAATTCTGGAAATCCAATTCTATGAGTTTTTCAAAACTTGCATAAAACTTCAGCACGCATCACACTCCAGGCATGTGAAATTAGAGAGTGCCACACGAAAAAATATTAGCATAAAAGACCAACAAAAAAGCCCCGTGTCTCCCAGTTTTTCCCTAAGTCAAGCACTTTTTTTCTTGGACTCCCAATGATTTGGGGCCTCGTTGTCATTTTTGCAGGCTCATATCATGCAAACCGTTTTTAATTTTGATTTACTTTCTGAGGCAAAGTTTTAGCTTTTTTCATAAAGAACATAAAGTATGAACACATAATATTCAAAAAACTTCTCCTTCAAGGTCAAAATCGCAAACCACAACAAGCGATCTTCGATAAAATAAAACTCCAATTCCTGTGTACATGATTCGAGCTATTTTAAGGAAATTACTTCAAATTCAATTTAATTAACCACCTGTGCGGCTTTCAACATAATATTACTCATACGCTTCAAAAATTGGCTAATGCTATTCTCGAAGGCAAATGTGAATTGAAACACTTGTAAGAATTATTCCTTTGGAAGTTCATATGTTCCAGAAAGTTGTTTATGGAGATCTGGTACATTTTCCTAGTTGATTGTTTCTTTGAATTTTGCTAACGGTTTGCTAACTATGAACCTGAACAGGGGAAAAAAACCTAAAAAATTGGCATTTTAACTTTGACGTTGAAGTTTTTTTTTTATTTTATGTGTTCACAATTTGTGTTCTTTAAGACAAGAGAGTAAATCAAAATTGAAAGATATGAGCCTGTGAAAATGATCACTTTTTTCCAAAAATTACGTGAAGGCCCCACACATTTGAGGGCCCAAAAAGAAAAAGTGCATGACTTTGAACAAAACTGGGAGATACGGGTCTTTTTTTTTGTTGGCCTTCTATCACATATTCCTATATTTGCATTACTAAAAAAATACACACAGTGTTATGACAACAATCACTCCTAGACACGAGCGATATCACGGGTCCAAATCCCAATTGTCAGCGTCAAAATGTGACACTATTACTCAGTAAACACGATGCTCAATTGGTTCTTTCATTTCAGTTGTAGTGTGGCATGTGGCACCTTTTTGTTGAAACACATGTCAAGCAAGTAATTTTCTTCCAAAAGTCCGCGATCATCTAACGGAGTCCTGCTACATTTGTCGTAACCTGGCGACATCTATCGTGGTCCAACGATGACATCGCCCCTTATCTGGCTCTCACACAGCCTCTGACTGGTCTTCGGCCAGAAAATAAACTCCAAAAACGAAATATCTAATCTGCGCCTCATCTGTCTACATTAAATGGAACCAGGACTATCGTTTGTTACTATATGTGCTCTAACGCACGGTAGGAGCTTAGATGAGGCCAGAGGCTTTCCTACGACTTCCAGCTTGGCTGGACACTTTCCAAGGGTTTGAAATTACAAAAACACGCGCAGCTCATGGATAAAGGGAAGTTCCTCCTTTTCCTTGAACATTTTATATTTTTTGTGCTGATTAAAAGCTTAGATGCTTTTAATTTTATTCACCCAAAGGATTAATTACGTACTCAAAAGCTACTTTGAGCGGTCATCATCTCCATTTTGCACTGACCAATTTGATTGATATTGACCTATCACTTCAGACTCACACACTCGTACGTGTCCTTATTGTGTTGTGTGTCCTGTTTGTTTCACTTGAATTGTCCCCGAGTACGTATCAAATTTATCACAAGGACATAGAAAGCCATGATATCTTCTACGAAAAGACTCATCATTCTAGTTATTCCTTTTATGTTGGTTTCTTTTTTTTGGGAAAAAGGTCTTAAATTGTGTATTTTTTTTTGTTTGTTTGGCTCGCATATCCTTGCGATTGGCCTGTCTACCGTTCAGGTTGGTTTTTTTCCTATTTAAACGAAATGAAAGAGTTAAGTGCATATAAGAAGGCCCAGAAGAGATATTTTCTTGGCCATTAAAAGTGAACGGGAAAAATTGAATGGAAGCCGACACACACACACACACCACAAATGCCGACACACAGAATTTGAGTGATGCTGATGGAATGGCATAAGGACGACAACAACAATAGCAAGAATAGGGAATTGTTGTAAATTTATCACTGTCATATCGGCGTAGTAATGTCTAACACACACACAGAGAAAAGGCCACAACGGCAACTAACGCTGGAGTGGGAAAGGACGAAGGCAAGACTTGTAAATTTCAACGTAAATTTGAATACATTAAAGCCCGACAAAAATGTTAAAGGACTTTTTGAAAACTGCCATGAATGACAATAAATAACCTTTATGCTTAAGCGTCTTTGGCAAGTTTTTCCATTTTCTTCTTCTTAATTCTGGGAGGACCCGAAATGACAAAAGATAGCAATTTCACGGCTGCTGAGTGGAATGAAGTCAAGTGTACGTACTTCCGAGACTTTGGGGGCCAGTTTCATATGATATTCTATAAACGCAAGTATGCATGTGTGTGTGTGCGTGCTAGTGTGTATATACGTATGTCTAGGTAGTGCGTGAAAAATTAGGTCGCAACAAGGACAAGTGAGTATTGTGAACTTTTCACTTGAACTTTGTGATACACCATAAAGATGAGGTGATGGACTGGAATGTAACCGGGCGGGAAATTTGCCTAAGAACTAAAAGAGAAAAAAACAGAAAGATGAAGTGATTTTCCTAAAAACAATAATTGTGTGCTTTAAAAAAAATTATAAAATCATTTCTAGTAAACTGTGACGCTGGTCAGTGGTAGGTAACCGACTATGGGTAGGTAGTTATTCAACAAAATAGTAGCGTAGATTCATTGTAACTCCAATTATTCTTTAACAAATCTTCAGTAGGGAAGCTGCAACTCACGTCAGCAACTGGCAAGCAGTAAAGCTCATGATGTTGTATTAAAGCTAAAGCCAAATAATAAATGACCTTGGCACTTTGTTTCTTCAAAGGAGTTGTGATGGATAATGACAGAGCATGGGCCCAGCCGAAGGGGTCTGAAAATTATGAAAATATTATTATTCACGCTGTCGGTCAATTCCTGCAAAAGGGGGACTTTTGCAACATATATATTTTTTTTTTCATTTGAGACAATCATTACACATGATTTATGCATCATAAATTACAAACTCTCTACACTAAATATTAATAAAGAGGTGATAAATTTTCATTCAGATTATGTTTTTAATTCAAATTTAAAAAGCAACTGCAACTTGAAACATAGTGGATTTAAATAATCTTGGGTACCGACGTCTTAGAGGAGACCTGAACAAAAATAATGTTAGTGGAGATTTCATGCGTTTGGGATTGATAGATTTATGAAGACAACTGAACGGGAGTGCACTTTCACAAAGAGGCCATAAAAGAATATTTATGTAAATGAGACGATGAGTTCCTGTCCCCCTTTTTAAACTGACAAAGGTCTAAATAATTTAGGTTGTCCACTATGAAAGAAACGATAAACTTAACTCAAATTGTTTTGCTGTGGACATAATAAAGAAATCACCAAACTGCTAACCCTATGTATAAACAAAATTTGTCAATTTCGTTTATCTGTAAAGTCACCGCTACACAGGTTTGAAATATTAGGTTATGTGAAATTTTTTACGAAGGTTATCTGGGATTTTTAAAATGATGGAACAAAATGGCTCACTGTTTTGACTGTATTCTTTTTTGATTTTTTTTTTTTTAAATTTGTCCTCATATCTTTTTTTCAGAAAATGTCAAAATAAAAAAAAATTATCGAGGAGAATTTTACATTTATTTATTTATGTATTTATCAAACTTTTTTCAAAAAAGAAAAAAAAAAATATTTCAGAAAAAAAATATTCTTAGTCAGAATTTTACATTCAGAGTATTTTTCAAACTTTTTTCAAAAAAGAAAAAAAATAGTCTTAGTCAGTTTTGTTTCTGTTAGTCGAGTACGAGTTCGACATCATTGATTATTTCTATTTTTATGCAAAAATATAAATGTTTAAAAAGGTTTCAATCATTGTGTTTGTTTTGGTTGCAGGCATATATTAGACCAATAATTTGCAGCAGAAATCATTGCAAATGGGTACCGTTGAAGAAGTGTGGCAGCTTTCGAAACGTATCCGTATACCTTCGACCTGCAAACAAAGCAAACACAATGCCTGAAGCCTTTTTGGACATTTCTATTTTTGCAAAAAAAAATATAAATAATCAATGATGTCGAACTCGAACTAAATCGGACTAACAGAAACAAAACTGTAAGAAGAATAAAGATCAATACTACATAAACAAAATTATTCTCAAATTCCTACAAAACTTTTTTTAAAAAAAAAAAAAACAAAATTTTTTTTCCAAAAAAAAGAACGATTTTTTATACTCAAATTCCTTGAAAACTTTTCGCATGTGACAGAATTTTACATTGAGTAAAAAAACAAAGATAATATTTCTTAATAATAATAAGTATTTTATTTTTTCTGAAATTCCTTTTCCAAATTTCTCTTTATTTAAAGACAATTTTCTGAACTATTTTTTAAAAGAACGCATACAAGGATTTAAAGTCTCTTGGATGTGCACCAAAAATGTGCAGTTGGTGATTTTTAAGATTTCATGACTTTTTTTTTATTTTTATACCTCATATGTGTATTTCGCCTCTATTAACGGCGTTTTTTTAAATTTCTAGTTTTAGTTTCAACCCAAAAATGTATAGCTAAAAAAAAATTTTATTCCAAAAATTTCATGACTTTTTTTTTGATTTGTATACCTCATATGTGTATTTCGCCTCTATTAACTGGGTTTTTTTTTTTAAATTTCTAGTTTTAGTTTCAACCCAAAAATGTATATCTAAAAAAAATCATAGTCAAAAAAAATTGTATTCCAAAAAAAAAATTAATTTTTTATTCTCAAATTCCTTCAAAACTTTTTGAATCTGGGAAGACTCAGTTTTGTTTTCTATTTTAAAACGCTTGTACAAGTAAAAAAACAATATTTTTTTTGAAATTTTGTTCATAATATGAAAATCTTGTTGTCTTACAGTTTATCTCATAACATTTTTTGATTTTTTGACTTCATATGTGTACTTCGCCTCTAATAACGGCGTTTTTTTTCGGGATTTATAGTTTTAGTTTCAACCCAAAAAAATATAGCTAAAAAAAGTCGTAGCTAAAAAAAAATTTATATTAAAAAAAAAATATATTCAGAAACTAATTTTGTATTCTTAAATTCTTTTAAAACTTTTCAAAACTGGTACAATAAAAAGTAAAAAAAAACAATATTTCTTTAAAGAATTTTATTGTTTTAATTTTTTTCGAAATTTGTTTTATTTTTTTTGGGAAATTTTTTTAAAAATATTCTTTTCTGACAGAATATTACATTCAGAGTATTTTTCAAATTTTTTTTAAAAAAAACCAAAATTTTGTTTACAAAAAAAAAACTTTCAAACTTTTCAACTGGTACAATAAAAAGTAAAAAAAACAATATTTCTTTAAAGAATTTTATTGTTTTAATTTTTTTTTTCGAAATTTGTGTTATTTTTTTTGGGATTTTTTTTAAAAAATATAAAAATATTTTTGTCTGGCAGAATATTTCGTTCAGAGTATTTTTCAAAAAAAAACAAAATTTTGTATACAAAAAAAAACTTTTCAAACTTTTCAAAACTAGTCAATAAAAAGTAAAAAAAAAAATATTTCTTCAAAGAATTTTATTGTTTTATTTTTTTTCGAAATTTTGTTTTATTTTTTTTGGGAATTTTTTTTAAAAATATAAAAATATTCTTTTCTGACAGAATTTTACATTCAGAGTGTTTTTCAAATTTTTTTTTTAAAAAAAAAATTTTGTTCTCAAATTCCTTCAAATCTTTTCGAATCTGGGTAAAGTAGAAAAAAATCACAATATTTCTTTGAAGTATTTTATTTTTTAGCAGACATTTTTCAAAACTTGTTTTAAGTATTAGCATATTTTTCCGAACTATAATTAAAAAGGGCGGATACAAGGATTTAAGGTCTCTTGGGGGTACACCAGAAATGTGCAGTTCCTCCACTAACCAGAAATGTGCAGTTTGTATACGAAACGATTTTTAAGATCTCATGACTTTTTTGGATTTCGGAGACTCCTATGTGTAATTTGCCTGTACTAACGACGATTTTTTTTGAGATTTCTAGTTCTAGTTTCATCGCAAAACATCATAGTTAAAAAATGTTCTATATTTCTAACACAAAAAAAAGTCCAGCCTCCCAAATTTATGTGATGTTTTCTTGAGAAATATTAAATACCCGGATGGTCGACATTTCCCCGATTTCTAACACTAGAGATGGGTTTATACCTGCCCAAGAGATATTGCGAAAAAACAAATCAAAACCTCAGATATTTTGATGGGATTCTTCGACTTCTTTGAATTTAATTAGCTTATTGTCTTTTAAGATAGATTGCAAATAAAGAACGAAAAAAAAAAAAAAAAAAAAATTTTACACTGTGATATTTCATTGGAGATAAATGGTAATTTTCCTTTAAACTAACGAACACTAAGGTCCACAAGATTATTAGACAAAATATGAGAATAAAAAAAGTCTGCTAAATGAACTTTGGGCACGGGAAAAAGACACATGTATGGAACTGGTGATAGTCGGAAACCAATTCCAGCACCAACAAAATTACACAGCAGCTTTATTTATGTAATTTGTTGAATCAAACTTATTTCGATGCTTCTTCTTCTTTCGTTGAGTGAAGGCCATTAAACTGTGATTTAAACGCCCAATATTGGACGATTAAACTGCGATTAAACGTAGACTGAAAAATTAATTTTAAGTTTAACTTCAGTTTAAACGAAAAACGAAGATTAACCATGACTCATTAATTGGCCCTAAGGAAGGGCAATTATTTAATAATAATATTTATCGTAAACTCTAATTTAGCTAAAAAAAAGCTTAGCTAACACTCTGTGCACAAGGAGAAACTAATGAAACTCTCAGGTATGAAATCAACCGAGCTGTTTTATTGAATTTCCATCATTTCTGAGATGGTCTTGAGACGATTCATAGAGCACATTGAGGAATCTGTACGGACAATGTAAGAACCCATAAGTATTTTCTAAAAAGGGAAAGTAAAGATGTATCGTGACAAAATAACTATTTGAAAGAGGAAATCATTTTTTTTATTTATTATTATTATGTTCCTTCTCTTCCGGTGTATTTTGGCAAAACTATCTGCTGGCAAATGGTGTAGCAAATATTTGACACATATCTATACATTTTTTTTTTAAAAACAGTGTGTTTTTGAAGTCTAAGGGTTCATCGGCTAGCCCCGCACTTATACAGGGATACAGACATGCTTCAGTGTCTATTGGATATTTTTAAAAACATCGATTTTTTCCTCACTGTATATTTTAATATTTTAAAAATTCGGAGTCTTTTTCTCTAAATCAAATTTGAAATAAATATTATTTTTGTTTTTTTTTACCATTTTGCTATATTTGAATATATTCACATAGTCTTGATATATTTGATGTGATAATAAGCTAGATTTATTTTTTTATTACACAGGTCAGTCATGAACGAAAACCCAGTTTCGAAACTTGGTAAGACCATCAACAATTTTTCAGCGACTGTTTTCACCACATAAATTCTGACTACTATACGAGTAAGCGAGTTAATGTCATGCTTCCCTAGAAATACTTTAGGCGTTCGAAGAGCTGATCTCGGTGCCAATGAGAATACAAATTAGGAAAAATATTTCTTTGATCAATTTATTGTCAAGAGTTTTCTGTTGTCCGTCAGAAAACATTTTGAACCCGATATATTTCTTGGCCAGTTAAGCAAATTCTGTTCATGTGACAGCGTTGTTCATTGTATCCCAAAAACCCTTTACCTTTTAGCAAATTTCACCTTTGCTGGAATTTCTACTTTTTGATAGGATTTTTTATTTTATTTAATCACTCCGGCAGCGTGCTTGCCTACAGCGTGGGGTTGTGGGTTCGACACCCACCAGTGGCTGCAAAAATCTAGCCATATGGTCTGTCTCACCCGTTTTACCCTTCGACCCAAAATTAGAATATAAATTAAATTTTTATTGTAAATAAATAAAATAATAAAAAATAATTTTACCCCTACGGAAATGTCTAAAATTGAAGTAAACATCTTTTCATTTCTCCTTAACTTTTAGTACACGAACAGATAATTTCCTAAGGACGAATTGAAATATTTATTTACAACAAAATATATTCACATTATATCCCTCTTAGTAATCTTCTCAAATAAAGCCAAAGAAAATTAAGTTCACCTTTTTGATTTCCCACGAAATAATTCACCATTTATGGATCAACATTATTAAACCCATAATAATGAACCAATTTCATGTGCCACGACTACAGGATAATTTACCCAAAAATGCATTATATTAGTCCCGACTGAGTGACACCCTACCGCTGAAATCGCAATTACGGTGTCACTCGTACAGAAAGTAAGCAAAAATTGCCGGCATTTGAAATGCCACAACAAAAGAACACCAGTGGTTGCCTAGCAGTCCTGAAATTAAAAATTCTTCTCACGATTTTCCTAGCAGCTAATAACGAACCAACACAAAAAAAAAATCTAATAATAAAAATATATTTCTGTGGTTTCCGGTGTTTCTATTTTCGTTTTATTTTATTATTGCCTCCATTTCGTTGTTGGCTAAAGCTTACCGTTTGTATTTTTGGCTTTTATTGTTGTTGACAGGATTTCCTTTTTTTTTGGGGGGGATATGCTCGTTTCCCACAATACACATGTATGTGTATGTGTTTGGTGAAGTAGTTGTGTTGTGCTGGCAGGAGAACAGACACACCGCAAACAAAACCGAATCAGATTTACATTTCCGTCAATAATAATGACAAGAAAATCACCGCTTACTAACACTCACGTCAGCCTACAAGTAGGCAGTTAAAATTACGTACTCTATTTTTTTCCTTTGCCCCTTAGGGATATACTCTTGTTTTTTGCTGGTGATGTATTTTTAGACGTCCATATTTCTCTTTCCCTTTTTTTTGGTTATTTCTAATCACTTATGAAAATTTTTTTGAGTTGACTTTTTTCCACCCCCTTTTAGTTGGGGGGGCAAGGGAGTTTCGTAAAGCTATGATGTGTTGTGTTCACAGCATATTTTTGTGGGTTTTAGGGGGAAATCATAATTTTAACATTTCCATTAACATAATGGGAAAATTAATTTGTTACTACACGCCTTCTCGTAAACGTGAAGTTAAAGTTTTCACAATTTACTTGTTCTTTGTTTTGAACTTTCTCATTCGCTTATTTTTTTCGATTTATTAATACTTTTCAAGTTATGGCAGCAGCTGGTAATGACAAGCCGCTCGTGTTTCTATACAATTTTTTTTTTATTTTCTTCTTTTAAAAATTGTCACCTGCTTGTGCTGTGTACACGCGACGCACGTTTAACGAAAATGAAAACCACGTTTAGAGACCGCCTGCTGACATACAGGAAAGTCGCAAATCGTTTAGTGAAGCATACCGTCAGGCGTTAACGAACATGACAAACACCTTTGAGGGCTTATCCTTATTTGTATTTTTCTTCTTTGTAACCTCATTTACACTAATCAATCAATGTTTCATTTATTTTTTTTTTCATTTGCTTATTCTTTTTTTTTGGCCGTGATTTTTTTATTTTTTTATGCTTTCAATGGGCCTGCAAATAGGCTTACACATTTTTCTTTCATAACATTCTTTCCGTGCACAACCGAACACTCAATACAAGTTTTTATTTTTTTTTGGAAAACACCAAGAAAAAAAAAATTCATAAATTTTTGATGCGCTTTTGTCTACCGTCCTTAACGTTTCGTTATCATAGACTGATTTCAGTTTAGCTATGCTCCAGCTTGCCGCCGTACATGTTCCCCCAAAGAAAAACGGCAAATCTAGCATATCCTTTGGTATGCTTTGCTGGGAACTCCCCCTATTTGTGAACCGGTATTTGTCCAGTGCGCATGACGGCATCGTAAGAGTTCCTTGGAATATTTGAAACTGTGTAGAGATTTTCTTTTGGTGTTGTGCGAGTGTAGACATTCCAAGGATTTGTACGTAAGTTTTCGTGCTGGGTGCTGTGTTGCTGTTCATTTTCGTATTTCCGTTGTTGCACTGCTGTCACACCGCCTTAACATATGCTGCACTTTTTTTTGGAGTTTTGTGTGCCACAGCACTACACAGTTTCTAAATGAAATTGGGGGATTTTTCAACAGTGGACAGTTTTAGCTTTTTATGCGATCGCGTCCATTAGATTCCTGTGATGGACGTACAGATGTCTAGATTAATTCGGCAAATAGATTGAGGTCATCTGTCCCTTAGATGGTCTTTGAATTTGGCAACAAGTTTTGCCAAAGTTCCAAATTGGGAAATATTGGAAAATACAGAGAAAAATAATCAAATTATATTTCCGAAGTACAAAGAACGAAACACCACCTTAAAATAAAACGACAGATATTTCCGTAACCCGGCTCTATAGAAGACTGATGAGGAGTCTGTTTAGACTACTCAAAAAGGCGTCTCTATACACAACTGATGAGGAGTCTCTTTAGACGACTGAGAAGGCGTTTCTAGAGACGACTGAGAAGGCGTCTCTATGGACGACTGAGAAGGCGTCTCTATGGACGACTGAGAAGGCGTCTCTATGGACGACTGAGAAGGCGTCTCTATGGACGACTGAGAAGGCGTCTCTATGGACGACTGAGAAGGCGTCTCTATGGACGACTGAGAAGGCGTCTCTATGGACGACTGAGAAGGCGTCTCTATGGACGACTGAGAAGGCGTCTCTATGGACGACTGAGAAGGCGTCTCTATGGACGACTGAGAAGGCGTCTCTATGGACGACTGAGAAGGCGTCTCTATGGACGACTGAGAAGGCGTCTCTATGGACGACTGAGAAGGCGTCTCTATGGACGACTGAGAAGGCGTCTCTATGGACGACTGAGAAGGCGTCTCTATGGACGACTGAGAAGGCGTCTCTATGGACGACTGAGAAGGCGTCTCTATGGACGACTGAGAAGGCGTCTCTATGGACGACTGAGAAGGCGTCTCTATGGACGACTGAGAAGGCGTCTCTATGGACGACTGAGAAGGCGTCTCTATGGACGACTGAGAAGGCGTCTCTATAGACGACTGAGAAGGCGTCTCTATAGACGACTGAGAAGGCGTCTCTTTAGACGACTGAGAAGGCGTCTCTATAGACGACTGAGAAGGCGTCTCTATAGACGACTGAGAAGGCATCTCTAGAGACGACTGAGAAGGCGTCTCTATAGACGACTGAGAAGGCGTCTCTATAGAAGACTGATGAAGGTTCTCTTTAGACTACTGAAAAAGCGTCTCTACAGACGACTGAGAAGGATAGCCATTTTTTTTTAATTTTCTATTGAAATGGTGTAAACCTGCAGCTTGGTCGACTCTGTCAGTGTGTTTGTTGTGTTGTGTTTAATGTATCATTTGTTGTTGCCGCTGTTGGTCCTGTGAAAACAATTTTTATTGGAACTCAAAGACAAAAAAAAATCCCAAAAAATACGAAATAAGGAAAGCAGGAATTGTGTGCACGGTTTAGTATTGCACTGACCTTTGGTGTATAACCCACTGTGGATGTGTGGCCTGTTATTTATTGTTATGCAAAACGTATAATAGTTTCAAGAGTTGCCGATGTTGTCCTTATTGTTGTTGCTGTTGTTGGTGTTGTTTCTCCTGCTGATGTTGTGGTTATACATTTGTGTACTTGTTTAAGCTTTTAAAGGTTTAGAGGTTTACAAGAAACTTTCGATTTGGGTTATCATGTACAATAAGTTTTTCGTTTTTTTTTTTGTTCTCCAACGGCAGAAGAAGAACAACAAAAAGGTTAACATGAATGTTGGCTTACACAAGTGGACTAGTAGCTGGTATAAGAGATTTTTTGTTGTTTTTGATTTAATAGAGTATGTGTACATAAAGGAGAATTGTTGAGTTGGAAAAACTGCACACTCCATATGCCAAAGATAGACAGACACTGGGCAGCGTTTGAGGGATCGTATAAATCATTTTCCAGTCAAATGAACCATGAGGGGAAGACAGGTGAAACGTTAGGTTTAGGGTCTGGATGAAGACACTGATCGTGAAGATAATGAAATGTTCTTGGAGGAGGATTAGTGAAATAGGACGACTAACTGCGACAGCTTAGTGTAAATATTATCGACCATTAGTGACCGTGTTACAAAAAATAGATTTTTTTCTGTCCTATGAACCAAATGCACATATTCGGAAAGAGGGGAAAAAATAAAAATACACGTGTATCGGCGATTTTCACGTACACGTCAGAATTTTTTTTTTTTTAAGTTTGAGGAAAAAACTCGTAGTGGCCTGTGTGAAAGCCTTTCGACCGATTTTTAACGTTTTTTCAGTGATCCCATCAAGCTGATTTTTGGCAGGCAGACTCGTGGAAATGTCTGTATCACGTCAAAATTTTTAAAAACAATTCTCAGATTTTCCCCAATTTTTATTATTTTTGAAAAAAAAAATATTTGTTTCACTTTTCTTAGCATAACTTGAAGAGAATCCATATTTTTAAACTACTTAAGCGTTACGAAAAAAAAATGTTTTTTTAAAAAAAAAAAAAAAAAATTTAGGAAAATCTGAGAATTCAGAAAAATCTATTTTTTAAAATTTGACGTGTTACACACATTTCCACGAGTCTGCCTGCAAAAAACCAGCTCGATTGGATCACTGTAAAGGGGTTAAAAATCGGTCGAAAGGCTTTTACACAGGCCACTACGAGCTTCATACTTCAAACTTTAAAAAAAAAATTCTGACGTGTACATGAAAATCGCCGATACACGTGTATTTTTATTTTTTATCCCCTTTCCGAAAAAGTAAATTTGGTTCATAGGACAGAATGTGTGTAACACGGTGTTATAGACAATATGATGCTGGACAATTTCGACTGCCATATTGTCGATAGAAACCGCCTAAAATTATGTCGAATCACACAGCCAATATGTGGATCATATTACCGACAATACTGTGGACTTGGTCGCCGTACACATTTTCGCTAGTGATGTAAACTACTTTATTGAAAGATTTACCGACCACTTTATTGGCCCACTACATAACCAACTATCATTCATTTGTGATGCTGAACATTTAAACGAAATCTTCGTTTATTAAATTAGCATGAACTCAAAAAAGTGTTACAAATGTAGACTTAATACTAATTGTTATGAATTTATATTTATATATTTATATTTCTAATCAATATAATTTCTATAAAATTCTAAATGATTCCATTTCCACCAATTAGTATTGCCTCACTGCCCAATAGGGTGGAGTGAAATTCAAAAAAAAAAAGTTAACCTCGGAAAGAGATGTAGTCTGGGGTCCTAATGAGGGGAAAAATAAAGAAAACATTTTTAAAAAATTTTTAGGGGTCGCGCCACTCCCTCGAAATTTGGAAATTATCGCTATTTTGGCGTTAAAAAAATCCTAAAAAGTTTTATGTCAATAAATGTTTGCAATAGCGTAAACAATGAAATAAGGGCATGAAAAAATTTAAAAAAATTTTTCTCATTGTTCAAAAATTTCAAAAAGTAAAATAAGTCAAATCGTCCCTTCTTCAGAAAATTGACTGAACAATGAAATCGCCACCAAAGCTACAAATATTAGTCGATTATCCTCATATTTGCCTCAAATACTTTTGTTTGGGCACAAGCGCAAACTTTTAAATTTCGAATAAGTTAAGTCGTTAATTTTTAGGATTTTTCTAAAATCAACGCCAAAATAGCGATAATTTCCAAATTTCGAGGGAGTGGCGCGACCCCTAAAATTTTTTTAAATTTTTTTTCTTTATTTTTCCCCTCATTAGGGCCCCAGACTTCCGAGGTTAACTTTTTCAAATTAAAAAAAAAGCATGTTTTCACTCCACCCTACTGCCCAACCCCTGGACATTGGTCTGTTTTAATGCCAAATTAGTCAGTGTCAGGAATTATACTCATACTTACTCCCAGTCTAAAGCCAAAATCAAATTTCATTACAAAATGCCACCACATTGTGGCCTCTGAAGCACTTTTAAAATTCTTGCAACGAAACGGTCAAAATTCGCCAAAAAACTGTTTCTCTGCTTACCGTTGATGTCTTAACTTTGGCAATAACATTATAACTTTGTTGTTTCTTTGTTAATATAGGCCATTGTAATATGACTTTTGAACAATTTTAAATATTTTATTAAATGATCCAGCCTTGCACAGCCGCTCACATTATGCACAGCGAATGCAAAGGATGTAGGACATAAGTATCATAGACAGCTGTGCGTAAGTACTTGGTGAGCGGTTTTTTGTTCTCCTGCTGTTGCCTTTTCAGTCAAAAAGAAACTTTTAACCTCAAATAAACAACAATTGGCCAAAGATTGCCTGAGATGGTTTGAAGCCGACATGATTTGAATTCCACATTCCCCCCTTATCACCAAGAGATCATAATCGCAGATAAAATATCAAGAGAACACACACACATCATCATCATCATCATAATCATTTATATGAGAACTTTTTGTCGAGCTCCTGCATGTCAGGCCTTTAATGCACATCAAAACATCATTTGCGTTGAGATGAGAATGCGCAAAATTGGACCAAATTATAAAAAGAAATCGGTATTCAAGTAAATCCCATACAAATGCGTCGACAAGGCAGAAATAGTCAAAAGGAACAACGAAACGAAGAGAAAGAAAAAATAGAGACTCGTTAAGGCACCGAATAATGGCTAAAGGAGACAAGTGTCGATGCGTAACGCATAAAAGCACCAACAAACAAAAAACCAAAAAAAAAAGAACAGCTAAGGCAGCCTCAGTTGCAAACGATAAGGAACGCATGTTATGCGACTCATTTTACAACATAATTTGTCCCCGGTTGTGTAGTTAATATGAGGGAGGTTATAACCAGTCAGGGACTCCGTATAGATACATATCGTCAGCAGAAATTCAAAATTAATTCGCCTATGCTGGCAGACTCGTGGAAATGTCTGTATGACGTAAAATTTGTATCAATTCTCAGATTTTCCCCAATTTTTATTATTTTTGAAAAAAAATATTTTTTTCACTTTTCTTGGCATAACTTGAAGAGACTCCAAATGTTTTTTGAACTGAAACCTTAAAAAAACGATAACCATTTAAAAAAAAAAAATTTTAGGAAAATTCGAGAATTGATAAAAATCTATTTTTTAAAAAATTTGACGTGATACAGACATTTGCACGAGTCTGCCTGCAAAAGCTCGATTGGATCACTGAAAAAGGATTAAAAATCGGTCCAAAGGCTTTCACACAGGCCACTACGAGCTTCATACTTTAAAATTAAAAAAAAAAATTCTGACGTGTACATGAAAATCGCCGATACACGTGTATTTTTATTTTTTATCCCCTTTCCGAAAAAGTAAATTTGGTTCATAGGACAGAATGTGTGTAACACGGTGTTAGAAACGGCAAACAAAATACCAAATTTCCCAGCATCAAAGGACTTATCATGAAATCGAGCATTTACTGTATCAGATATTGAAATGTAAAATTTTACAGAGACGGGGGCAGTTCACTGGAATCAAACAAAAACAGAATTTTGGATATTTTGATGTTGGGTGATTTTGGAATTCAGGCAACCAGCAGAGCTGATTCCTGATTATCAACAACGTCGTTGACTAAAATATCGACCTTATCACTGATAATTTGGATGACTTTATTTCTGAGATTTTGTTTGGCAAAATTATCAACAATATGGTTGATGTTTTCGATGACTCAATTATCGACAATTTCGTTGTTTAAATTATCAAACACTTCGATAACTAAATTATTGACTATATTATGTATGGATTAAATTATATTTCACCAATTCGTTGATGAAATTGTAGACAACTTCATTGACTAAACTATCCACAATTTCAGCAAACATTTCCATGAATAAATTATCGATAATTTTTGTTAACTTAATTATCGATAATTTTATTGAACAAAATATCAAAGTCTTCGATGGCTAAGTTATCGACAATTTCGTTGACTGATTTTTTTTTGGCATTTTGGTTGGGATAATTATCGACAGCTATGTTTTGTGGAGGGCCGTGTTGTGGTAGGTAGTGTGGGCGACTATCACCGTAGTAAACCCAGGTTCAAAACCGGGTAAGACCATCATTTCACAGCGGCTGTTTTCCACCTCGTAAATGCTGGCGACTTTGCGAGAAAGAGAGCAATCTCTAAGCCATATCAAACTTCTCTAGAAAGGCATTAGCCGGAATCGGCTTTAAAACCATAGGTCTCGCTCACTGAGTATACACAATTATATTGCACACAGCTCACTGATTTCCCCCGTCTTTTTCCTTCATGGTTCATCTTCGTCTTCTAGATTTTATTTGTCTGTAGCCAAGTTCAGGCAACCGGCCACCTCCATTGCATGTCAACTTGGCACAAGCTGAGCTGGGCTTGGCTGGGAAATTGGAGAGGTGGTGCGTCGTGTGAGGCACTGGTCAACAAGCAGGACATGCGTACTGTGCCCTCAATTCATGCCCTTATATCAGCTGAGCTGGAATCGGACTGGTTCGTCGCGACAGACTTTCCTTGTCTGATGAAACTACAGGTGGATGGTTCGCAGGATACGGACACCTTTTAAATGTTGACACGACCGAATTCCCACCTTTTTGATACTACCGTTGATCTAGAGGCCCTCTTTTCTACCTCTGCGCCTCTCTCTCTTCCTCTCTTCATATTGCTTGACGGAGGAAAGCACCTCCCTGGCACGACGGTTGGGGTGACTCTCACGGTAAAAACTGATTCATAAAATTGTACTCCTGCTCAAAAACCATCTTCATCTCCTCATACAGATAGCCGATCGAAGACATTACGAGTCGACTATGTCTCCGTTGATCTAGAGCATCTCTTTTTTTCATCTGCATCTCTATTTCTCTCAAAATCTTGAAGATCCCTCTTCATATTGCTTGACGGGGGGGGGGGGGGGGGGGTTGGGGGGGGGGTAAGGATCTCCGTGGAAGGATGGTCGGGGTGACTCCTATCGTAAAAACTGGTTCAAAAACAACCTTTTTTTTCCCCCTACAGGTGGCCGATCGATGACATTAGGAGACACGCTGCTATTTTCAGGGCAGCATTTTTGCAGATCTCAAAAATTATCCCCTGAGTATTGCTCACATTGAGCGACCACAAGGGCGCTGCATAATTTACCATCGATCTGCCTATCGCTTTCTGCGGTTCTGTTTTCCAAGTGCTGTCATGTATTCAACACATTACGCTGATTTCCCCCTGGCTGTCCAGGAACGAACTGACTGTTAAAATAACATTGGCGCCCTGTTATTTTGCCTGTAATTCGATCATAACCTTTTTTTTTTGGGGGGGGGGGGGGGAATTCGAGAGTGATTTCACCATCGACCACAACCTAGGAAGCATTGCTTCATATGAAATCTCGGTTGGATTTCTATAAATGAACCCTGGGTTGCATTGCTTCATCAATTTTATCAAATTTTACGGCTTGTATACCTCGATCAATCGGTTCATTTCCAGATTAAGTTTCCAGATCCTGGGGACGACAGGAGTGAACCGTCGAATATCGTCACGTGAGTATCTGTTCCTTTTGCTGTGAATTTTGGATTTACTTGGGCTCTTCGACCAGCAAAAATGAATCTCGCGGTTGCTGTGTTAGCGAGTAGCTGGAATCACCAACAAACCTTGTGGTACTAATTTCTCACCTTACCACACCGTCCTCGTATTTACGGCCGTTAGCTTAACGCGCACAAGAAAAAAAAAGAACAACAAACATGAATTACTATAAAGAGAATAAAAGTAACGCTAAACTTTTCCAATTAGCGACAAACAAGCATTAACGATCCACTCTATCCCAGGCCCGACCATCCACAACCACAACAATTCTCACCCGCCCGGAATATCCTTGCACAGGGAAAGAGGGGGGAGAAGGGGGGAAATTAAAAACAGATTGCTAAGTAAACTTACAATTAAAAAAAAAAAAGCAAAACAACAACACGGAAAACACGTTCGGCAAGGTCAGGGTTAGAGGGTGACAAAACAGGGGGAGGCTGAGCTAAAACTTGGACCATCAAGCGAAATGAAAAAACTATGAAAGTGAACTACAGTGGAGGCAGCTGGAATAAAGTTGTTAAGCCGGCTGCTCTTGCTGCTGTCCAGTGACATTAACATTGTCCGGGTGGGGGAACAATCAAATTGTTTTCCTAATCATTGAAGGCAACAACTATGGTTCTTATGATGGCCATTAGTTGTCTAATTGTGTAATAGACCCAGCTATAACAAATATGTTGGAGGTGAGCAACAAATGTTTTTTATTACCAAAATTAATAACAAAACAAATCGGCCAAACTAAAGCAAAAGAGGATATTTTTTTCAAAAATATTGTTAATGTTTGCCCGGACAACATCCGTCTACTTCTTAATCATCTCAATCATACTCTGTTTTTTTTTTCCTTTTGCCAAATCTTTGCCATCATCTTGGCCAAATAGAGTTATAAAAGCTAATTTCGTATAAAACAAAAGAAAATCACAAACTTTTTTAATAACACATATACAAATATTTTGTTTTACCAAAAAAAAAAAAAAATATCAAAAAATAAAGGAAAAAAAACTAAAACAAACAAGGGAAATTGTTTGGCAGTTTCAAGATGTTTCCAGTCGTTTGTAAGACAAGCGTACTTCGCTTATTAAAATGTTAATAATTTTTGGGCAACTACAACAACCGAACAAGCCTAAGCATGTTTTTAACAAACTTTATGCCACCTTCTCAACCCGCCCATCAGTTTACAAACATTTCTTTACATTTCGCGGCTGCTCCTTCTCCTCCACGTCCTCCTTTGTTACATTTCATCAGTATGTTAATATTATGCTTTTCAAGAAATATATAGCTGTCAATTCGTGGAGTTTGCTCTCTTGTCTGTCCCTATCCCTTGCACATCCTGCCGGTGTCCTTCCGGCAGCAGTTGTTCATCCTCAAGATGAACTAACTTTTGCACGAGGTATTAAAGCGTAACATTTTGCTCTTTTCGCCATATCTCCGGCGAACCACTTTAGACAGTCTTTGCCAAAGTACAAAGTACTTCGGAAAACAAAAATCAAAAAAGATCAGGCAAGACAAAATTATACGGTTTAACTGAAATTAACATAGAAATTGAAAAAACATAAATAATTGTATATTCTTTCCAGTGTGAGGACATTTATCTCCTAGTGGACGTTATGGCCAAAAAGTTTGTGGAAATTTGTGATCTCTGTCGAGGGGGAGAGAACTGGCGAAATGTTGAAAATAAATACAATGACCAGTAAGAAAAGCAGAAAATTTAGGTGAATACATATAATATCGTCCACAAAGACGTATTGCCGACAATATGAACGACAGATGGTGACTACTATTTGCGCCTGGTTCAAAGACTGATTCGTTGCACACATTTCCATTCAGTGTAATAAATTTGAACAAAGTCTGAGCAGATACAGCGATTTTCTAAAATCGCCAATATTAGAAATTGCTTAGTTTCGTTAATTATGAAAATTACATTAAAACAGTGAGTTTAATGCATTCGTTGAGTATAATCCAGCAAAGTTTCTCCTTCTGAAAAGTTTTGTTTCGATTTGTAATTTAAAAAAAAAACATTAAACGGAAAGAATCCGGTTTTTTTTGGAACACGGCACAAAAATCTGTCATATTCTCTGTTTGGTAATCAAAAAAAAACAAAAACAAATTTAAAAAAATAATTACAAAAGGGCACTTTTTCAAAATTTTTGATTTTTTGATTTGTGATCGTAAAAAAAAAATGCAATGTGTCACTTTTTCCAAATTGGCGATAAATAGGCGATTTTCTAAATTTTTTCGCACACGGCGCAAAAATCTGTCATATTTTCTGTTTGCTAAATTTTTTTGGTTTTCAAAAAAACAAAAACAAATTTAAAACAATAATTACAAAAGGGCACCATTTCAAAAATTGTGATTTTTTCGAATTGTAAAAAAAAAATACAAAGTGTCACTTTTTCAAAATTGGCGATTTTCTAATTTTTTTCGCACACGGCGCAAAAATCTGTCATATTCTCTGTTTGCTAAATTTTTTTGGTTTTCAAAAAAACAAAAACAAATTTAAAACAATAATTACAAAAGGGCACCATTTCAAAAATTGTGATTTATTCGAATTGTAAAAAAAAAATACAAAGTGTCACTTTTTCAAAATTGGCGATTTTCTAAATTTTTTCGAACACGGCACAAAAATCATATTCTCTCTTAAGTATATTATTTTTGTTTTCGAAAACAAAAAAATCAAAATTTGTGATTTTTTCGAATTAAAAAAAACATTTTGTTTTCACAATTCGTGATTTTCTCGAATTTTAAACCTCTAATTTATTTAAATTAGCGATTTTTTAGATTTTTTCAAATACGGCACAAAAATCTAATTCATATTCTCTATTTCGATTTCTTTTTCTTTTTCAAAACAAAAAATTCAAAATGACACTTTTTCAAAATTACGATTTAATTTTTTCAAAAATTCAAAATTACACTTTTGAAAAATTAGAGATTTTTCCAAATTCGGCACTGTTCTGAATTGCAACAATATTTTTTTTTTTCGTTTTCGAAGACAAAAAATCCAAAACTGGACTTTTTCGAACTGCAAAAAATTTTTGTTTTCGACAACAATATGTACAAAATGACACTTTTTGTAAAATTGATGATTTTAGTTTTTTTTTTCAAACACGCCCAAAAAATCTAGGTCAAATTCTGTATTTAAGTAAAAATTATGTGTTTTCAAAACCAAAAATTCAAAATGACACTTTTTAAAAATTGCGATTTAATTTTTTCAAAAATTCAAAATTACACATTTTAAAAATTAGAGATTTTTCCGAATTCGGCACTGTTCTGAATTTCAACAATATTTTTTTTTTCGTTTTCGAAGACAAAAAATCCAAAACTGGACTTTTTCGAACTGCAAAAAATTTTTGTTTTCGACAACAATATGTACAAAATGACACTTTTTGTAAAATTGATGACTTTAGTTTTTTTTTTTCAAACACGCATAAAAAATCTAGGTCAAACACTGCAAAAAAATCTAGGTCAAATTCTCTGTTTAAGTAAAAATTATTTTTTTCGAAAACAAAAAATACAAAATTGGCGATTCCTTTAAAATTCCTCAAGCGAAATTAAAAAATTGAGTTTTTCCTGAAATATAACAACTAGTGATAGAATTTCTTTTGGCAGCAGTTTGTGCCGAATTCTCTAATTGAGAAAATTTTTGTAAAAACAGTTAAAAGAATCGCTTTGATGGCAGTTGCTTGAAATGTTCGGTTTTTCCTAATTGGTGATTTTATAGAAATTTGGAAAATCTAGTCAAATTTAAAATTCGAATTTCTTTTATTAGTGTAAGAGCAGCATCACAAACTAGCAAGTGAGCGGTTGGCAAGGCTCGTAAACGGCACAACTTTTTTATGCAAAAAACAAATAGGTGTTGCTGGCTCTTTTATAGTATTTTCGATATAACTCTGTCAATTTTCGAAATTTTGGAAAACAGGTTGCTGTACAAATCAGCTAAAAAATCTAGCATAACTTTATTTTTTCGAAAATTGGACTTGTCTCAATTACTAACTTACAAAAAAAAAAAAACAATCTCCGAAGTTACAGCCTATTTTAAGGCTTTAACAAAAATACGCTCACTTCAAAATTTCTCAAAGCCACAAGCGAAAATTCCAACAAAAAAACATTTCCGCTTCACATTTATTTTGGCGCCATTTTCTGTTTCGTCTTCTCAATGTTATTCACTTTTTGTGTTGTTTCAAGGTTCCTCGTGAGCATCTGTCTTTCCGTCCGTCTGTGTGTTACTGACGCCACTGTTATGGGGAGGGTGTTAGGGGGCGTGTATGCTGGATCACTGTGCTGAGTAATGACTTTTAATTTCTTTCATATTTTTGGTGCATACTTCACGGCGCTAAATTATAATTCATATGTGTTTGTTGAGAAAGTTTTGTGATTTTTTTCACCATTTTTTGTAAGGTTTTTTTCTCTTTTTTTTTTTTTGGTTTTGTGGTGTAAGAGGTATTTGTTGTTCAGAGGAATTCCTTGTATTCCGCGTTTTTTTTTCCTGTGACCCCGCGTAGCATATGGAATGTTGTACAACAATTTCAATTAACTCATTGTAATTTCACATTTTTCTTTTTTTCTTTTTTTTTGGTTTGGTAATTTTATTCACCTGTGTTTTTCCGTTGTTTTTTTTTCGCCAGTCTTTCGGTGCTGGTAAATGTTTTTTGATGATGTTATGATTAATTAAAATGTTGGTGTTGTAATTATCTTCTCACTTCATGTGTAGGTGTGAAGGGAAATTTCCAAAAGTAGACATACGACGAACTGAACCCGGATTTTTAAAGGGATAATTGGGAAAGCGAAATTATAAATCTGTTGAGTATAGAAATTTAATTTTAAGGTTGGACTAAAAAAGTGCTTAGGAAATTTATTGATTAAGAACAGCGTTCATTCAATTCTATCGTTGCATCTGCTGATTCTCTTGTAATCCGTTACTCCTTTACTACCCTATGCGTTACATGTGACCCAATTGCGAGACGGCATATTTACAGCCTCACCATTATTAATGCCATTTTGGCTGGCAATTTCTCGTACGGCAACGACAACGACAATTCGATTTCATTAATTTCACCATATAAATCACAGTCCTGTCTATTGTTTGGAAACTGCAATTTGGCAAGGACATGTGAGTGCAGGAGTAGCACCTCTACCAGCCATGCAATTCAATTCTGATGAGCTGTTACCAGCCATTACAAATGCCATTAACATCTTGACAAACAAACATATGTAACGTAATTTTAATTACACGGTATCGTGTTTTGCAAATGCACTCATTCACACAATCAAATGAATGCAAGATCTAGACTCCGGGGTGGTTATAAGGCCCAGAGAGAGAGAGAGTGAGAGAGGGTGGCGTTGAGCATAACAATACTTAGGCTGAACACTTTGAAAACCTGGCGGCGGCGATAGCCCCCCTTTTCAGACAACACAGTCAAGTGCTGTTCAATGGCAAGGATGAAGATGAGAATGATGACGATGCTGATGCTGATGTGCATGTGAATTTCGTATACTGCTGGGACTGAGAAGGATGGACGAGGACAACACTGAAGCTAGGGCGATGCGGTTGCCTGTAGTCCTTAAAAATGTAAGTGCCTACCACTACAGAATCAGCTCATGAACGTAATGGTATGTGTGGCCACATTTGCAATTCAGCACAGTTTAAATACAATGTAAATTTTCGACAATTGCTGGAGGAGGAGGCATTGAGTGTGTCTCATTCTCTCTGAGTGTCCATAGTCCTGGTTAGAAGATACTTCATTATTATCTGGCATAAATTCCAAGCACTTATTCTCCCAGGATTTTAAGGATTAATTTGAAGATTTCACCAAAGCCTACTTTTAGGGGTGGGGGGAGGGAAAGGTGAAACAGCAACTAAATGAAATTTGAGCAAGGAAGTTTTTCCATGGCCCACCCTAAAAGCAGGAAAGGTGAAACACCAACTATGTGAAATTGCAAGAAGAGAATTATGGTTTCTCAAATAGCACAAGTACCTAAGTAGGAAATTGGCTGCAGTTGTTGGGGTATTCCATGAATTGGAAGCAAATGTTGACTACTTTTGGCTAATATTTACTGAGAATTTTCTGAAAACTTGGGCAATAATGATTGGTGAATATTTGACTTTAGTTTATTCCTTCTGTCGACTCCACGAATTTAGCTCAAGTTATCCATGGCACCACATACAGAACTCCCTTACAAAAGCAGACGAAGACGATGTTTGTTATCGAAAGCCTAATGACAGGAAACAATGGTACGACGAGGAGTAAAAAGTCGCCACTGAAGCCCAAACAGGTCTTACAGGAAGATTGTGACGATACTGAGAGCGTGGAGGCAAATGGTCTACTCCGAAGAATGAGACAAAAAATGGAAAGATGTCAATGTAAGGAGATTGAAGTCTATCAGCCCTATTCTGAATATTCCCGGGGAGATAATTCCCGGGGAATTTACATTTTTCTGAGAATAAAATCCTTCTATTGTAAACAAACCGGGAAACAAAGAAATCATCTGACTGCGAATAATCGAAATTGTATGTCCCTCATTATTATTCGCTCGGTTTGTTCAGAATGGGAGGATTTTATTCTCAGAAAAATGTAAATTCCCCGGGAATTATCTCCCCGGGAGTATTCAGAATAGGGCTGTATATGACTTGAAAGAACGTCTGAAAATTCTATCAATGAGCTAAACATCTGCCTAAAGACTCACCTAATGGCACGAGTTCCTCTCGAGATGGAAATAGGTAGCTGGCAACGAACATGTCGAATTTTCGAAGGATTTGCAAGCAAAATTTTGGAAACGAACTCAAATGTTTTTGGAAGATTGCTCGATAGGGAATGGAAAGGAACTTGTATTTGTACAATTTACAATTTATTTTTGATTCGGATAAAAGCCAATATGTTTTTTTTTCAAAATAGGAGAAAGGGTTTTTTATCAGAAAATTTGCATAAAACAAAATTTTCATAATTTATGGACGTATTTAAATTACAATTAAAATCGTATAAGGTCTGGCCAGACCGGGGTACAAGTTCGAGGAGTAGGAAAATGAACAATTTACCTATAAACAAAATCTAAGTTAAGCTAAAATGGCTAAGCTGAAATCGGTTGGGTTTCTCTGGGAAATTGGTTGGGTTTCTCAGGGAAATCGGTTGGGTTTCTCAGGGAAATCAGTTGGGCTTCTCAGGGAAATCGGTTGGGTTTCTCAGGGAAATCGGTTGGGTTTCTAAGGGAAATGGGTTGGGTTTCTCAGGGAAATCGGTTGGGTTTCTCTGGAAAATTGGTTGGGTTTCTCTGGGAAATCGGTTGGGTTTCTTCGGGAACGTAGTCGTTGCTCCATTGGGCTTCCTGACTGAGGGAACGAAGATTAGACAGGAAAGCCAGAGGAAATTCAATTTTTTTTTTATTCAAAGGAAAGTTTCTTTTAATACTAGTATTTTTTTTGTCCAGATATTTTTTCTTTTTTCAAGCCTGGCATTATGGCATATTCAAAATTGCAAGTTCCAGGAAGGAAACTTACACAGACGGCGAGGCGAGCAGAACACGCCACCAGCGACAGCACACAGTGGTCCAGAATCACATTGCATGCGAAGTTGTCGACAGGAAACTTCCTCAGCCGGCGAGCAAGCCGACATCGTTCAGAAGTCTGTAATTTTTGATGTTTCAATGGCTGAGCGATTACTTTAAGCTATTTACTTTAAAAATCGCACAATTGGATATATTGTAGAAATATTATCAAAGTTGACTACGTTTGTTCCCCCTATTTTCGCAGTTGCGAGAATATGTTGGTCATATCACCGGCAAATGAACTCCGATTGGCATAATATTTGGCATTAGAAGAAGGGAAATTTGCTTATCTTTTTATCTGACTATCTTATTACCAAAAGTTAATGGGACAAAAAATAATTCGCATTTTGGGTTGAAAAAACTAACTGTATTTGCATGCACTGTAATATATATTCGAAGCCTATAACAGGGGGCGGGCAGAAGTTACCCATCACCTTTCTAAATTAGTATTGTTTTTTTCAACATCCCTTAATTATATAAAATTAATTGCTCTCTTTAGCATCTCTTAACTGTGGAAACTTCTATTGGCCCAAAGTCAGTTTTTTGTCAAATCGATATTTTGTGAACAAGTTGCTACAACCAAATTAAATTGGCCACAAATAAAATGTTGACCTTATAGTAAAGCTAAGAAACCACACTTTATAACAAAGCAAATATTTAGTACTATAGCTCTTAAAGTTTACAAGATAGTGTTTGAAAAATTAGAAAAATCAAATTACATTTTTTTTTTTTTAAATTTTAAAATGTAAAATTTTTTAAAATTTTTGCATGAAACAAAGAAGATGGTGGCAATTGCCCAGCAACAAAAACTCGGATACAACCCTGAGTAGTTTGTGAGATTCGGAAATATAACTGACAGACAGCGGACAGTTAAAACTCTAGATATAATTTTTAGAGAACTATTACTTTATTTTTATTAGTTTTGAGAGCCAGAAACTAAATTGTTTGGCTTTTTGTATTTGAATTCTTTTGTTTGAATGATTAATACGAAAAAAAAATTTAAAAAAACAAAAGTAAAAAATGTGTTTGACAATCAAAATTCTGTCGAATTTGAAAATGGAAAAAATTGTAATGAGCTTCTATTTTTGTGTCATTTCATTTTTGTGAATTTTGCCAGAATGTATAAAAAAGTAACAACCAAAAATATAAAACCACAAAAATCAAAAAAAAAATATAAAAATTAGTCAACTTTGGAAATATTTCTTAAAAATATTCATTTGTCCAATATTTAGTGGTGGTATCTTAAAATAGTCACTCTTTCCCTGCCTACAATATATTTTTTACAAAAATTTTTACAAAAAAAAAAAAATTAATAATTAGTCAACTTTGGAAATATTTATGTAGTATCTTAAAATAGTCACTCTTTCCCTGCCTACAATATATTTTTTACAAAAATCAAAAATGTTTACTAGATCAGAAGTTATAGACCAATGGACCATAATCCACTGTGCACTGAGTATTATCACAGAATGAGAACTATTGGGATTTCATCAATGAATCATGGACAGCACCCATTTTTCAATAGTCAAATATAAACGCATTACAAATAATTCAAATGCTATTGCCTATAATATTTTTTCCCTGACACAAATTCCATTCGTTTTTATTAGGAATTCTCATAGTTTTCATTAGGAATTCCTGTAGCAATCTCTAAATTTATGTATTTATTAATGATATTGCTATCATTAATTAGCAAACCGACATTGGTCGAAATATTAAAGCAAAAACTATTGCATATTTTGTAGGCATTTCCACGGATTATGTTCTTAACTAAAACAAAGAACTATACTGAACTCTTTCAGCTGAACTCAGTTGACTGATTAACATACGACAACCATAAAACGACAACACTCAGGCATTTGTCGGCGTTTGGCATATGTGTGTGTCGCCTTTGACGAACAATTTTTCCACTCACTTGTCTTTGATGTAATTTTAAAACTCATTATAACTTCCACACACACACAGTTCTCTTGATCTTTTCATTTATTATAGTCATTCTGTAGTTTTTTTTTTCTTTTAGTCTTTTTCCATAAATTCACATTTGTTGCATTATAACGAGAGTCGACTAATTAAGACACAGCATACAGTTCATTCACGCGATATCCGTTATACGGCATACATGAAAGACTTAATAATGTTGGTGGAGCAAAATTTGTAGTCTACTTTTGTCGGCATCTTTGTTTTGTCTACCAATGCTGATGCATTAGTCTTCTGCAGGGGCCACAGACTGTAAAGCAAAGGCTTCGTTATGTATTCCTGTGAACGGGATATATGTTCATCAGATACATTGCATATCGTTAGGGCGGTGAAAATGTCCAATAAACCAGTGGCATACCATAAGGCTCAAACCACTTTATTTGCTAGTAGCCTTTGATGTCGACTTTCTTTTTTCCCATTATTGCTTATAGTCACCTTTTCTTCGAATGGGGTTTCCCATTTTTTTCCGCTATGTGCTTTGCAGAAATGTTTTGTGAGACATTTTGTCATTTGCTGTCTGTATGGAAATTGAATTAAACAGCTTTTGGGTTCAGAGTGAAGTTCTTTTCTTTGAAATTATTTCTTTATATAGTTTCATTTGTTTAAATTATACTGAAACATATATGTGAAATATAAAGACTGGTAAAAAAAAAGTGAAGGAGAGATTTCTGGAGAACTCATTTGTATAACCTCTCTTACATTTCACCCACCCGCAGGGCGGAAACACCCTATTGTTCACTGAAATCTGCTTGTAATCGTCCTCCAATTGAGCGGAATTTATCCGCTATCCTATTTACAAATAGTATCAACATTAAGCCAATTTCCCGGCCATTGTTCGCTACAATAATATTACCAATCAGTCTTCCCCTCATCATACAGTAAGCTGTAATCGGTAAACACGTGCCATAGCTTTGCGATTAATCTCCAGGTAACCAATTCCATATCCCCATTGTCTATATTTACAAATATCTACCTCAAAGTACTCTGACCTTTAGACTATTTTTAATATTCAGGAAAATGGAAAAGTTTAAATTGAGCGTGGACAATTCTGGGAATCATTTCCTACTGATGTCTATATATTACGTACCTTTTAGCACAAAATGTCTGTGTTCATTGAAATCAATGCATGAATTGCGAAATGTACAGCACACTTCAGAGGGGGATGATAAATTGAAGCATACACTTAGGGTGTTTTAAATTAAAGTTTTACATTTTATAAAAATGAGCCATTGATATTTTTAACTTTACGAAATCCTGTTCTCTGTGCCATATGACATCGCTGGCAATGAACGGGTTTAACGGATATTGAGATGATGTTGTAATAGAATATTTTGGAATTTTTATTCTTGGATCGGTTTTAGGATAGTACAGTAGTAGATTCATGGGGGGCCACTGTACATAAAATAAAATGTGGAAGATATTGAATACATTTTAATAATTTATGTGTGAAAGCAAAGTACAGATAAATACTATTAATGTATAAATATAAAATTAATATTTGTCTGACATTTTGGATTTTTTTGTTTCGAAAACCTTTTGGGGATTTGTGGGATTTTGCATTGGGTAATTTTTCATAAATTGTTTGGGGGATTTTTCAGAATTTTTTGTGAATTTTTTTATTTTTGGGGAAAGTTTTCATTTATTTTGGGGAATTCTTCATTTCGAGCTTTCTTTATTTTTTGGGGGGTATTTTGTTTTTGAGATATTTTTCATAGAAACTAACAAACTATTTGAATATTTTTCATATGAAGTGGGCGTGTCCCACGACGACGCTATATCTCAAAAACTACTCTATGTAACAGCCATTTTGTTAAAGGCGTTTTTAAAATATTTTATGGTATATAATGGCGTCATAAACTAGAAAAGAAATTTTTTTAAAAAAAAAACATTTGTGGGATAATTTTTTAAAAATTTTTTTTTGCGGTTTTTTGAAATATATTGTTATTTTCGTCGGAGGTACCTTTATTAGTTGGATCGATCAAACACTACGATACACCAAATTAAAGGTAATTAGAGGGCTAAAAATGTTTTGATAATGAGTTTTATACAAATGTAAGTGTTAAATGAAGAAACAAATATTTTTTAAAAATGTTTTGATAATGATTTTTATAAAAAAAAACTAAGGTGTTAAAAAATAGTGGGCAGAAAATGAAGAAATAAATATTTTTTAAAAATGTTTTCATAATGCTTTTTATACAAAACTTTAAACCTTAGTTTTGTTGGCAGATAATGAAGAACAAAATATTTTTTTTTAAAATATTTTATAAAAATGTTTTGATAGTTTTTGTTATACAAAAGTAAGGGTTAAAGAACAATGTGTAAAAACTTAAGAACAAAATATTTTTTAAAAATGTTTTCATAATGATTATCATACAAAACTAAGGGTTAAAAAACAGTGGGCAGATAATGAAGAACAAAATATTTAAGAAAAAATAAGGTTCAAAAAATATAGTGGGCAGAAAACGAAGAACAAAATATTTTTTAAAAATGTTTTCATAATGATTTTTATACAAAACTAAGGCTTAAAGAACAGTGGGCAGAAAACGAAGAACAAAATATTTTTTTAAAAATGTTTTCATAATGATTTTTATACAAAACTTTAACCCTTAGTTTTGTGGGCAGATAATAAAGAACAAAATATTTTTTAAAAATGTTTTCATAATGATTTTTATAAAAAGTAGTGTAAAAAAAAATAGTGGGCAGAAAACGGAGAACAAAATATTTTCTTAAATATTTTTTAAAAATGTTTTGATACTTTTTTTATACAAAAGTAAGGGTTCAAGAGCAGTGGGTAAAAAATGAAGAACAAACTAATTTTTAAAAACCTGTTTATACTGATTTTTATACAAAACTAAGGGTTAAAGAACAGTGGACAGATAATGAAGAAGAAAATATTTTTCAAAAAATGATTAATGATTTTTATACAAAACTAAGGGTTAAAGAATAGTGGGTAGAAAATTAAGAAATAAATATTTTTTAAAATGGTTTTCATTATGATTTTCATACAAAACTCAGGGTTAAAAAACAGTGGGCAGATAATGAAGAACAAAATATTTAAGAAAAAATATGGTTCAAAAAATATAGTGGGCAGAAAACGAAGAACAAAATATTTTTTTAAAAATGTTTTGATAATGATTTTTATAAAAACACTTAGGCTTAAAAATAGTGGGCAGAAAATGAAGAAATAAATATTTTTTAAAAACGTTTTCATAATGCTTTTTATACAAAACTTTAACCCTTAGTTTTGTGAACAGATAATGAAGAACAAAATATTTTTTAAAAAGGTTTTCATAATGATTTTCATACAAAACTAAGTGGATATAAAATGGATAATAATGAAGAACAAAATATTTTTGAAAAATGTTTTGATAATTATTATTATAAAAAAGTAAGGTAAAGGGTGTTTTTTATTGGGGTATAGAACTTTAAGTTGGCATCACTTTTTTAACTGGCGGCCATTTTGTCAGCTGTCAAGTGATTAATATTTAGTTTGGTTTGCCATTTCATATTTTGTTCCCGAATTGGATGGCATGAATGTGGATGAGTTGTGGTTCCAACAAGTGGTTGAAAATTGGACCTGTAGAATTGGCATTATTCGAGCCAGCCGCGGCGGCCACATGCCCGAAATCATATTTAAACATTAATGGCATAAAATTATCCTTCCAATAAAGCCAAATTGATGGACATTAAAACGATTTTCTTGTGTTTTATTTCAATTCGAAGTTCTATACCTCAATAAAAAACACCCTTTATAAAGAATTGTGGATATAAAATGAAGAACAAAATATTTTTTAAAAATGTTTTCATAATGATTTTTGTACAAGAATAAGTGTTAAAGAAAAGTGGACAGATAATGAAGAAACCAATATTTTTAAAAAATGTTTTGATAATGATTTTTATAAAAAAGTTAGTGTTAAAGAGACAATGGGCAAAGAATTAGGAAAAACAAAATATTTGTTGTTGCAAAGAACAAATTTTTCGGCGCCAAAAAAAAAATTATAAAAGAAAAACTCAATCTATTTGTGCTTGAAGTCTTTTTTGATCATTTTTATTTTTAAAAAAAAAATTACCACGAAAGAATAAAGATCTCAAAGAAACTACTCGTTTTATGTCTTTTCTTCGAACGGCTGGCAACAAGCCAGATTTAAATGATATCTAGAAATTATTGTATAAATTATGGTCGTTTTTGTAAGAGTATCTCAGGTGTGCGGTTGCTTCGCACCACAACTTCAGAGAGAATTAACCAATTGCTTTGAAACTGGGCATGAATTAATATTTTCCCGAAACTACTTGTCCATAAATATTAAACAGGTTTCGGCTTTAGTAGGCTGAAAATGAAGAAATAAATATTTTTTTTAAAAATGTTTTCATAATTATTTTTATAAAAAGTAGGGTAAAACAAATACTGTGCAGAAAACGAAGAACAAAATATTTTTTTAAAAAAATTTTTTAAAATGTTTTGATACTTTTTTTTTATACAAAAGTAAGGGTTCAAGAACAGTGGGTAAAAAATTAAGAACAACATATTTTTTAAAAATCTGTTGATACTGATTTTTATACAAAACTAAGGGTAAAAGAATAGTAGGTCAAAAATGAAGAAATACATATTTTTTAAAAATGTTTTCATAATGATTTTCATGCAAAAATAAGGGTTAAAGGACAGTAGATATAAAATGGATGATAATGAAGAACAAAATATTTTTAAAAATGTTTTGATACTTATTTTTATAAAAAGCTAAAGCTCAAAAAATAGTGGGCAGAAAATGAAGAAATAAATATTTTTTAAAAATGTTTTCATAATGATTTTCATACAAAAGGGTTAAAGGAGAGTGTATATAAAATAGATGATAAAAATGTTTTGATAATTATTTTTATAAAAAAGTAAGGGTTAAAGAACTGTGGATATAAAATGAAGAACAAAATATTTTTTAAAAATGTTTTCATAATGATGATTGTACAAAAATAAGTGTTAAAGAGACAATGGGCAAAAAAATTAGGAAAAACAAAATATTTGTTGTTGCAAAGAACAAATTTTTCGGCTCCAAAAAAAAATATATAAAAAATTATAAAAGAAAAACTCAATCTATTTGTGCCAGAAGTCTTTTTTATCATTTTTATTTTTGAAAAAAAAATGAAAATAAATCAATGACCACGAAAGAATAAAGATCTCAAAAAAACTACTCGTTTTATGTCTTTTCTTCGAACGGCTGGCAACAAGCCAAATTTAAATGATATCTAGAAATTATTGTATAAATTATGGTCGTTTTGGTAAGAGTACCACACTTCCAAACAGACGCTATTTATAATGAGATTGTGCGGTTGCTTCGCACCACAACTTCTGAGAGAATTAACCAATTACTTTGAAACTGGGCATGAATTAATATTTTCCCGAAACTACTTGTCCATAAATATTAAACAGGTTTCGGTACACCACATCTTTTCCACACAAAAAAAATTGGGAAAAAACCCCCATCAAGAATATTTGTGGCACTAACAGCTGACAACTTGTTCAAAGCACATCCAGTGCTTCACCTGAGTCCTGTGACAGTTGTCTTGTCACACATAACCTGTCAGATGAACGTGTTCACAACCGAATTGCCAATAACTAGAAAAGACTACGAAGCAGAGGAAAATAATGCATTTTAACTGACTATTGCAAGTCATAAACTGAAATATGAAAAAATAATCACAATCTGTGCAAAAAAAAAAAGAAATTTGAAAAAAAAACAAGAATCCTGCTCATGCAACATGCAGCAGCCCAATGAATGCTCAATTCTACATGTCACAAAGTTTCCAAAGGGGGGAGAGAGAGGAAAGAAAAAAAGTAGAAACAAGAAAATCACTACAAAACCGAAAAGAAATGCCAAGTAACAAAATACAAATGTGACTACAAAAAGTTTTTTTTTCTTCTTAGCGAACAGCAGCTACAGCCGGAAACTCCTACAATCAGAGGAAAGGTAAACACGTGCCAAGACACAAAAACACACACACTCACATATGTTCATAACTAACTATAAACCAGCACCTAACGTATTAATAGAGACACACAAAGTGAAAGCAAGAAATATGCTCGGAGGCCATAAAAGTACAAAAGAGAAAGAGAGAGAGAGTAGAGAAAAATAACCATAAAATGTAAAAGGGAGCAAAATGCAAAGACAATGAATGATATGAATACAATTATGAACGCCAACAAGTATGCTTTAGTTGTCTTCCCCTTTTATTGTCGTATCTACTCCGAGAATTATGTGTACCGAAATTACCCACAATCTCCTGACAGTATGCAATGACTTTTTATTTCGTTTATGAGATCATTTTCTTCTATTTAGTTGGGGTTTTAATGAAAGTCATAAACAACAATATCTTGGCTATTTCGGAGTTTACTTTATTAGAAGTCATATCAAGTGCTGTCGTTCGTTCTAATGAAGCTGATGGACTTTAATAGCCAAAGGCATCAAAAGATGAAGCAAAAGTTGGAAAACTCCCGACCAAAATGACTGCTTACTGTGAGAGGTTTTTATTCCATAGACAATTAGAAGAACCCAAATAAAGTGTTCTTTAGGAAAAACGCTGCTAAGTTCGGTATCGTTTGGTTTGACCTGCAAGTTCCATGCAATGGAGAGGAAAGAGTTCATTTAAGTTTGTTCCTAATATGGGCAATTCTTAAGACATATCCTTGTCATGAAATGTTCCGTTCGTTCTTAGCACGGAAAGGGTTTGGCTGCATAGCTATTACCAATTCCTAGCTTCTGTCTGCTGTCACTGTTCCCAAAATCAGCAGCATCAGATTGAGACTGTCTGCGCTCTAGACATTGTATTTGCTAGTAACTGGAAATATTTTTTAAAATCACCTTCTTTTTTCTATTGTCGTATGTGGTTTAGAAACAAATTTTTTTTTTTTGTTTGTTTGTACAAGTGAAACCATGATGTTTTTTTTTTTTGTCCGCCATGACTGTTTGGCGTGTAATTTCTCAAAAACCTTGACAGTTGTGAAAACTTTGCAGTGACACACAACTGCACAGCAAGAACAACGAAAAAAAAATCAGGAAAGCAAACACAAACACGGGATATGTAAAACTAATATTTTGCCATAGCAAATAGCGAATGGAGCAGCCAGAAGAGCTACGTTTTTGCGTTGGCTCTCGGTAATGATGTGAATACAGTAGAGGTGAAATAAAGAGCAGTAAAAAGGTCATGGAGGTGTTACATAAAAATGTCCAATGTTTTGTATATTATTGTAGGGCGGATAGGGCAAATGGAAAAGATATTCTACACTCAAGGCGACATAAATAGCAGTCACATGCTGTCGATTTCTCTGATAACACTACTCAACAAAATGAAAAAAATTTCATGTACTCCGGATGCGATAATTTTTTCTGTGTAGATAACCTTGACATGAGCTCGAAAAACGCAATAAAAAACATTTTTCTTCGTTTGGTTTTTGTTTTTTTTTTTTTTAAATTTTAAAAAAATTGTTTTGGTTAATTTGTTTCGTCCGGCATAACTCGGGAACCACTAGCCCGATTTAATTGAATTAAATTTTAAAAAATTTAAAATTACAATTCCCTTAATCTGTTCATATATTGTTTTCCTATACAAACAACAGTTTCCAAGTTAAAAATGAATATATAAAGGAAAAAACTTATTTTTTGCCTAAAGATTAAATTTTTTTTTTTTAAAAAATCCATAAAAAATCCAAAATGAAAAAAAATGTCAAATCTTATTACTTTTACGTAAAGTCACATAACCTATGAGCAAAATGAGACAAAGATCATGAAAATCGATGCACGCGTTTCGCTTTTATTCGCAATTGAGTAAAGGTATGAATTTCAAAAATTTTCAAATTTTCATATATTTTTGTCACCCAACAAATTTTAATTTTTTTTGTAATAAAAAAGAAAAAACCTTACCATAGACAAAGTTGTGCATATGTCGAGCAAATTTTTGAAATTTTTATAATTATAATTAGTCAGTGGTTCTACTATTAAAGTCTAATGTTAAAGGCCAAATAAATAGCAGCCACAAGCCATGGTTAGTGTTTTGAAGATATGTTTCATGTTTTGCCGTCCACCGTTGTGATGGTAATACACTAAAGCGGTCACAGGTCATGGCATGTGTCATCTAGAAACGTTTTGCCCTCTACAAATATAAAACATTTGCCCTCCACTTAAATATTTTGCCCTCCACTGTAAAGACCAAATATAAAGCCTTTGCAAGTCATGGATTGTGTTTGCTGGAAATTATTAATGTTTTTCCCTCCACTGTAAAGGCAAAATATAAAGGAGTCACTAGATATGTTTAATGTTTTGTCCTCCACTGTAAAGGCAACATATAAAGGAGTCACAGGTCATGACTTGTGTTTGCTAGATATGCTTTATATTTTGTCCCACTGTAAAGTCCAACTATAAAGGAGTCACTAGATATATTCAATGTTTTGCCCTCCACAGTATAGGACAAATATAAAGCAGTCACTGGTCATGACTTGCATTTGCTGGAAATGTTTAATGTTTTGCCCTCCATGGTTTGCCAGATATCTTTTGCCCTCCACTGTACTGGCATACAGGGATCAGAGTGCATAGCACGTCCTCCAACACTCTTTGCAAACCTTAATCAACACTTTTGTCTGGCTAAACAAACGATGAGCCAACATTTACTTTTTCCCCGCCTGACATGTATGGAATTTGAAATGTATTTTCATGTTACGCTGATGTGAATGCAGCAAAAAAAAAAACAACATCGCCGAACATTAACTGTGCACAAAAAAAAAATAAATTCCATAGGATCCAGCGACAGAGGCAAACATTCAAATCAAGAAGGGCACTGTAAACTAACACAGACTATTACTTCAAAAAAAAAACAAAAAAAAAGGAAGAGTGAAAGCTTTATGTTTGCATGTATGATGGTCTAGTCCCTTCGGTCCTTAAATAAAAACACATTTCAGGAGCAACTCTACTCCATTCCAATTTTTAGGGAAAAAGAAAACAATTTTCAAACAGAAAGTTTAACTTTGTTTTACTTTCACCTAAAATTAATCACACACAAAAGTGGGTCATGCGTTCGTTATATTGTCATTGTGTTCCCCAACATTTTGTTGTTGGTAAAGGCATTTTAGGTAAAACAAAATGTTGTTGTTTCACATGAATCTATTTTCAGTTTACTTAAGACTTCATTCGCATCATTGAGACTTCAGTCAAAACTTACAAACGAAGTACCATGCCAGAGTTTGTGTGTCGAGGAATTGGTAAACCAAATTGGGCATTGAGGTATTAAATAAATTTTGATATTGTATATTGAATTAGTTGTGATAAGAAAGCTGGCCGAGACACTGTGGGTTTAGCAGGAAGAACGCTTGATCTGCTAAGACTGTCCATGAATCAGCCCCAAATTTGGTATCATCATACGGTCTGAATATTCCAAAAATTACAATTAGAAAAATTATAAAAAAATCTAAAATAAAATTAGAATTAGTGTGATCCATTGTGCTCCCTTGTTCAAAGGACAATTAAGTCCACAGCTAGTCCACCTGGGAAAGAGCCTCATTCACTTTAATCTACAGCGAATTCGGTTAAGCGGAAATGCAAAAAATCAAGAATTTTGTTACACTTATGAGGGATTTTCAATAAAAAAGGACTTCGGATAATTGAATCTTCTGTCATTTAAACGAACTGTGTATGTACTTTAAAATTTTTATTATGAAATGAATATGGAAACTTGTTGCACTACCATTAAAATACATGTATGTCAAATTTAAATTCAATATTAATGAGCTTCGATGGAAATAGTCACTTATTATCATTTGGTAGAGTTGTCTTAATTTATACCGTACACCGTGTTACAAAAAATAGACTTTTTTCTGTCCAAATGCACATATTCGGAGAGAGGCGAAAAAATAAAAATATCGGCGATTTTCATGAACACGTCAGATTTTTTTTTTTAAGTTTGAAGTATAAAGCCTGTGTGAAAGCCTTTGGACCGATTTTTAACCCTTTTTCAGTGATCCAATCGAGCTGATTTTTGGCAGGCAGACTCATGGAAATGTCTGTATCACGTCAAATTAAAAACAATTTTCCCCAATTTTTATTATTTTTGAAAAAAAATATATTTTTTTCCACTTTTCTTAGCATAACTTAAAGAGACTCCAAATTTGTAAACTACTTAAGCGTTACCAAAAAAAAATTGTTTTTTGAACTGAAACCTTAAAAAATAAAACGATTACCATTTCATCCAGAACAATCGTTACTAATATTCATTTTCAATTAAGCGATATTTTCAATTAAAAGGCGTGCTCTTATCCGAATTTGACTGTATGTGGACATCAACATCCTCTTTGGTAAGGGGTCGCGGATTATCTTACATCTCTGTTCACAGTACTTCCACACAGGGCTCCACCAGCTATTGAAGCCAGAACAAGGTCCTATGGATCTTGACTATCCATGGTATCTGTCTAAAGTTTACAGTTTGACTTTAGAGTCAGAGATAACATTCAGATCACAACACCCTATTTTAGCCATCGATCGTAGGTATTTCTTAATGTAATCATGTGCATGAACATTGTGCTCTCTCCTCTCCATGGGATGAATAACCATTAGGGTGGAGTGAAAACATGCTTTTTTTTTAATTTGAAAAAGTTAACCTCGGAAAGAGATGTAGTCTGGGGTCCTAATGAGGGGAAAAATAAAGAAAAACATTTTTAGGGGTCGCGCCACTCCCTCGGAATTTGGAAATTATCGCTATTTTGGCGACTTAACTTATTCGAAATTTAAAAGTTTGAGCTTGTTCAGTGCCCAAACAAAAGTATTTGAGGCAAATATGAGGATAATCGACTAATATTTGTAGCTTTGGTGGCGATTTCATTGTTCAGTCAATTTTCTGAAGAAGGGACGGTTTGACTTATTTTACTTTTTGAAATTTTAGAACAATGAGAATTTTTTTTTTAAATTTTTTCATGACCTTATTTCATTGTTTATGCTATTGCAAACATTTATTGACATAAAACTTTTTTAGGATTTTTCTAAAATCAACGCCAAAATAGCGATAATGTCCAAATTTCGAGGGAGTGGCGCGACCCCTAAAATTTTTTTAAATTTTTTTCTTTATTTTTCCCCTCATTAGGACCCCAGACTACATCTCTTTCCGAGGTTAACTTTTTTTTTTTGAATTTCACTCCACCCTAATAACCATACATCCCTTACGTTCGTGACCGAGTTTTCAACAAAGGCCCTTAATTTGTTAAGAAAGCCCCACAACAGTTTCTGTGCAATACTTCCATTCTGCCCAATTCCTCGCCATCAATAAATTGGATCGATAAATCACTACTTGCCATTACTACACTTGAGGTGGTGGTCCATTTTGAATATCCAATTCGGCCACACCTCTTGCTGGAGAACCCTGTATATTAACACTAGACATTTATGGAACCGATTTAGATACGGTCTCAATTCTAGACATCTAAACCGATTGACAACTTTCGTAAGAGCCCACGAAAATCAACTCCGTCTCAGTCTTCTTAAAAATTGTAGTGATTCGAATGAAGTGGTCTAAAGCAAATAAAGTAACCAGTCAAAGGAAACTAAACAACATACATACACACACACACCTATGTACATGTGTATTTGACACAATTACACACACAAACGGAGCTCAGTATCAGCATACACGTGTATGTTTATGCGAGCACTTGTGTGTGTGTTTGTTTTCACTTGAACGATATATAAGGTAAAACAATAGCCTGCAAGACAAATAAAACAAGCCTGAAATCAACAGCAGCTCGCATCAGCAGCAGCAACAACTACGCCGACAACAACACATGAACAATGAAAGAACAAACTGTGAAAGAGAGAAGGAAAACAAAACTATCACCAGCATCAACGACAACAAAATAAAATGTAAAAGGATCGACTAAACAAACAAGCAATCTTTCTTATGTCCTTAAATCAAAATGAATTAATTACCAGGAGTGGCAATCGTAACAAAGGGGAGACAGGCAAGCAAAGCAAAACAGATTGTTATCGGAAAGTCTATAAATAGATCGAATGAATTGGAAAAGAAGAAAGAAAAACAAAGGTAGGGTATTTGTTTACTCCACTGAGGAGTTTCAGACAATTTGTTGAGATTTGTTTGGAATGGCCAATGTTTGTTTAATAAAGTATACATTTCTTTTTGAATTTAATTTCCGAATCATGGGCGCCCAATGCGGATCTCAGGGTCCACATATCCCGTATTAATTGCGAAAAACACAAAAACACATGGATTTGTTATAGCTGAACAAATCATTATAACAGGTGGCGCATAAGTAATCCTCCTATCAGAAAATGCTATAAATTTTGCAATTGGCCCCTAATGTGACAATCAACTGTGGCGGCATCATATTCTCGAATTGATGTAAACAAAATTAAAAGACCAAATAAAAATAATCCACAAGAAGAATCAAAGTTTTTCATTTTTTTTTTTAATTACAAAAAAAACATCGGAAGTTTACTTTTGCGCCACCTTGTATTTACTGGCTACACTGAACACGTTCTCTTAGTCATAACATTGAGAATCATTGGCGCCCAACGCGGACCTCAGGTATTGTATATCCCTTATTAAGGGTAAATGCTCCAAAAGCACATTGAGCCGACGAAGACGCTGTTATAGCTGAACAAATCATTAGATTCTATGTCTACACTGAAGACGTTCTCTTCTTCAAATCTATGAAATGCTTCATAGATTCTATAAATTCCTTGGACTGATGAAACATATCGAACGATTGTATCACATACTTCTGATTTATTATTTCGCAAACATTTCGTTAGATTAATGAAAATAATCCCCAAAATCTGGTATCTACTGAATTCATCCCATAATCAAGAGAATTTTGTTATTAACATCAATTACACGTGCATTTTCCCTATTTAAATACTTTTATTCATTCATATTGTCCGAGGATGTTCACATTTTTCATATGCTTCGTTTTTACGACAGCAGCTTCGCGTTTTTATTGTTGGCCGGCGACCAGTCCACCTTGCCTTCACCACAGCCATCTGAAATATTGCCACCTCTTCACACGAACATACCTTATGGTTTTAATTAAGTGTCCAGCGTGTTTTCACGCACTTGACATTAACCCGACGTAATGTCAAATGGTGGTCAACGCAACAGCAGAAACAAAGAACGTGACAATGTCCGAATACAAAAAAAAACACCAAAAAAATATATACAAACGCACACAATTGCAAAATGCTGCAAACTCCAATACATTTAAAGACAACACATTCACAACCAAAAAAAAAATCCAAGAATTCAAACATTTTGTATTCTATGGGGAAGCTCTGCGAAGGACATTTGCCAGAGAGAGTCAGAGAAACGAAACGAAATATCCGTTACACACAGAGTAACACATACTAGCACGAACTAGCAATAACAATTAATGTCTTATATGGCATTGCAAATACACAGACATGTTTTCAGAAACACACACACATACATATATATGTACATGTTGGTACATTGGTGTGTACACTTACACATTAACAGCTGTAAAATGCATGTTCACACATAGGTACACTCACACCTTTGACCAGATCGTGCTGTTTCGAAGTTAATGGAGGACTTTATAGATATAAAATCTCCAGAAGACTGTAAGACATTGCGACATTTTCATCAGCAACCGATGGTACAGAACTGGAGATAGTGAAACAGTCATAAGATGAAACGACAACGATGGATATGCAGTGGTGTGTCTGATGGTAGCACAGGCAATTTTTGTTTATCTCCACTGAAAATTTTTCGCAGGTAAAATACACGAAAATCGTAGTACATTGTACGAAAATGTTGGTGGTTTTGAACCAACACAATATATCGTACAATGTACGAAAAACTTTCGTATTAGTATGTGAATATTGTTTTGTATTCTTTGTAAGATTACGAAATTAGTTTTGTGGTTACACATCACCTTTTAGAAATAGTACATAAATATTTGTTCAATGAACGAAATATGTTGTTTTATAACGAATTTATGTCTATATTCTAATATTCCTTTTGAGGTAAGACGATCAAAGCTCGGAAGATAGATCAGTATTTGCAACAGTATTAGAAACAAATATGGTCATTTCCGTGGGTCGCGAACGTACGTTCGTACGCTTTTGATGTACAAAAAATATAGAACACATCTTTTTTCTCGATTTTTTTTTTGTGATTCGATAATATTTTGGTAGCTCTGTATTTATTTAGTACAAAAGATGGCTTTCATCGAGTTTTAGTTTTCATAATAATAGTAATAAACATGTGGTCGCGAACGTACGGATCGGCGGAAATGCCCATATGGAATGATTTTTGAAATGACTTTTTAAAGTACTAATCGATGAAACTCTGTGACCACAATTATTGTATGTGCAAGTAAAGCCACTACTACTTTTTTTATGCATTAGCCTGAAATGCTTTGAGAAAAATTTGTCATAAGGCAAAACTATATTTGACAATTTATTTTTTCTGACTTTTACTTAACCTTTCACATTGAAAGCCACTGTAAACTGAAAAAAAAAACGTAATTTTTTTGATTTATCTCTAGCTAGGCTAACCATATATTTTTATTTGCAAGAGTCGTGCCATAGATAATAAAATTCATATTGGACATAAACCACAATATGGTCACTCTAAGTATGAGAGCGACAGAGTAACTCTGAATTATACAAAATAATTTCGTGATGTGCACGACCATTTTGTAGAAGACAATATTAAAATTATCCAGCGATTACGAAACTTTTGTAATATACACAAATGTTTTGTACATAGTACAAAAATAATTTTACGAAAAAAAACTTTCGTATTTTTAGGCATGACAAATTTGCAGTGTAGGAATGTTATCCTGAGTCATAGCAATGACTAAGGAAAACTTCAAAATGAAGACGCTAAACAACTCCATTCAATATTTAACAACTTTTTCTTAAGAAATGTGTCATATTCTTCAAAGGAACTGTGTTGGCGTTTTGATAGTAAATATAGCAACGACTCATAGCTGACATTAAATTGTTTTTCCTGCAAAATGGGCAAGTTTTACCAATTTCAGCGCAGGAAGTATGGAAAAAGAATTCATAGACATGTGGCATTTCAGCATTTTCATAAGAATTTTGGCAACTTTTCATAAGAATTCATTTCATTTCAATAGTAAATTTGGACTATTTTTCATTGGAAATGTTTTTTTTTTATAGAAAGTATCGTTACTTTTACATAGGAAATAAGGTGACTTTACCATTGGACTTCTCCATAGGAAATCTGTCAGGTTTTTCATAGGTAATGTGACATGTTTCCACGGGCAATGTGGCAACTTTTCAAAATGAAATCATGTGAAATCGTTCGCACAGAAAACGTGGAATATTTTCCAGAGGAATTTTTTGTAGATTATCAATATGTGACCACTTTTTACGAGGAAATGAAACATCTATACCATAGGAAATATGACGTATTTTCCATACGATTTGTTGTAAAATTTAAATGGGAACTTTTTCATCGAAAATGTGTCACCATTTCCATTGGAAATTTGTCACCATTTTCGTAGGAACTGTGAAGATCATAACATTACAGGGTGACCCATGTCGTTACGGGATAAACCACAAAGTTACAGGGTGACCCATAACGTTACAGGATAAACCACAAAGTTACAGGGTAACCCAAAAAATACATGGTGACCCATAAACCAAAAAGTTACAGGGTGACCCATACAGTTACAAGGTGACACATAAAAATACAGGGTTACACACCACGTTACAGGGTGACCCATCAAGTCGTAGGGCTACCCAGAAAATTACAGAGTAATTCATAAGTGGTTACCGATAAAGTAACAGGGTAACTTCCTAAGTTACAGGGTAACTTCATAAGCTACAGGGTAACTTCATAAGTTAAAGGGTAACTTCATAAGTTACAGGGTAACTTCATAAGTTACAGGGTAACTTCCTAAGTTACAGGGTAACTTCATATGTTACAGGGTAACTTCATAAGTTACAGGGTAACTTCATAAGTTACAGGGTAACTTCATATGTTACAGGGTAACTTCATAAGTTACAGGTTAACTTCATATGTTACAGGGTAACTTCATATGTTACAGGGTAACTTCATAAGTTACAGGGTAACCCTGTGACAGGGTAACCTCAGTCACAGGGTTACAGATGGGAAGATAATACCGTCAACCCCGGCTTTTTCTCAATCCAGATAAAGTTGTAAAATATTTTTGTAAATAAATTTGTTATTTCGAAATTGCTGATTTAAATGACAGTTCAAGAATAAACCCCCAACTGTCTGTAACACATTTCAGTAGTCAGCCAAATTTTGACTTGGTCGTCCGTAAGTAATTTCCGTAAAAATCGATTTCACATTAATGGTTTTAATAATTAATTTATTTTATTGAAGTCCATGGCAAGTATTGCAGACCTAACAAGGCTTGAGCGGATCAATCTTGGAAACGTACTTGCCCTAAAGTCAACCATTTACGAGATATTAACACTTACAGTAGACACAATTCTGGACTCCTTCTAAATTAACACTTCGCATCCGTTAATGGAACAATTTATATCAGCCGCCATAGCTCCTTGAATTGTCTACTCACTGCTGCGGACACTTTTGAAGGAACCACAAGATGTGGTCCACCCTCCTCTGTAGACCGCTTTGTAAAATTCCTTTTTTTTAAAGGACTACTGATATATACCCAGGGACCTTCTACATTTTGTAGTTGGTTTAACGACAGATTAACTTTTTTCAATTGGAATCATTGCAATTTCTCCTTAAACATCCTTTAAGGACAAGTCGTTGTAACAAATTACATTTTCCCCCTCAGAAACGTTAAATTGTTCGACAGAAAAATTTGAATATTTCTACAGCGCACATATGTTCCCTGACCCACTAGTGCCATTGCCCTATTATTTGCCACTCCTGCTCATTGACACTACACGATTTTCTGCTCCAAAGTCCTTGATGAAATGTTTGCGTTACGACGTTCACAGCAATACTTGACAGGGGATTTTCGTTCACTGCCACAGCAACTAAGGCAAGCACACAACGGCAGTCGTAACCTGTTTTTTTTTTGTGTGTTTTTGTTTTGTGTAAATCTCCTTGCAGCAGCATTCAGATGTCCTTGTAGACGCATTTCATGCATCCCGTTCCGACCGTTACCGCTACTACTGCGTCACGAACCACTACAACCACATTTCCAACAGCATTCACAGTTAAGACTTTACGTGTACCAGCAGTGCCTTGCCAGGTATTACCACACTTTTGTTTACAGCTGCCATGGCTGCGTCTGTTGCTGCTGTCCATGTTGAAATGCTTCACATTGCCATGTCCTTTTTCTCCACCCACCAAGGGTTTTCTGGATGTGAGAGTGCCATTGTAATGATAGTTAAAACGTGTGTTTTAAATATGTTCTCAGATAAAAACTGTATTTAAAACTGTGTGTTAAATAATAAAAGCAAACACACACACACCCACACTCCTCCACTGTCGTTTGGCCAGTTGTGAGTTTGGCGAAAGGACGAAGAAAACTTTTTCCTTACACTGTGTTAACATTCATAATACCGGTAATAAAGATATAAAAGATCACAGGACGAACAACGGCAGCGCGTGCAATATTAACAATAAGTAAGTAAAGATGATAAAAATGTTGAATAATTTAATATTTTTTGGGGGGGAATATAAGGGAAAGATCCTCAGGAGGTGACACCAAAAACAAAAAAAAAAAAAAAGGGGGCACATTTAATTTTTCATTATTTTCTAATAGGGATTTGTGGATGGCCGTGGTGGGATAGGTAGTGTGTGCGATTATCACTCAGTTAAACCCAGGTTCGAAACCTGGTAAGACCATCAAATTTTCCACAGTCTAGAGACTGTAGGAGTAAGAGCCATGTAAAAACTCTTTGCCGTTCGGAGACGTTTTTTAACAGTGGTTTCCAGTCTCTAGAGACCAAATTTTCCACAGTCTAGAGACTGTAGGAGTAAGAGCCATATAAAAACTCTTAGCCGTTCGGAGACGTTTTTTAGCCGTGGTTTCCAGTCTGTGTGTATAAAATTATATCGTGCACAACTCACTGATTCGAAATAAGTTCCCTATCTGTTCCTTCATGCCCTGTTAAGGGACATACGTAAGAACATAAGGACTCCAAGCCTGGCTGAATGAAATGCAGAATGGTGGGACAGAGAGACCAGTCTGTCTTCTGGCTGGGCGGAAAAATATAAAGGTGAGGACTTCCAGTATAGTGCAGATATAGTAGTGCTGTCTACTAGGACTCCGACATGGGCTAGTCAAGAATACCTGGCCAACCAGGCTCCTACAGAAGTGTCACTATCGAAATTGAAATTTTGAACTAATTTTTTTTTTTTTAAATTGTTTTTTCTTTAATGCTGCACAAGTCCATTCCATTGGCAGAAGACACTGCATTGGTCTCTTGGCAATTGAAATTTTTTTGAAATTGAAATTTTGAACTAAATTATTTTTTTTTAAATTGTTTTTTCTTTAATGCTGCACAAGTCCATTCCATTGGCACAAGACACCGCATTGGTCTCTTGGCATACTTCCCCAAAACAAGGCCCAACAAAACATAACAAAGAAAAAATAAATACAAATTAAAGAAATATATATTTTTTAAATATGTTTTCTTAATATCTTCTAACTGTACAACCCAACCTCACTCCCTTTGCATTACATCCTGCCCCCCACCCCCCCCCACCCTTCAGGGTTTGCCTTCATTAAACATTTCTTCTGTGCTGCTTTTCCTTTAGTCTCCTTTTTGTTTGATGACCATTTACGAAAAATGTCTGTCATTTGTTTGTAGTTTTTGTCCCCTCCTACTTTTGGTGTTTATGCTCAGTTGGGAATGCTGGCATTTTCGTTTTTGTTTTTCCTTTTTAATTAACTGAATGTCCCACCCACGTAACGATGATTTTACATTTGGCATCCACTGAGGTACTGAGGCCATTCCTACTCACAAGGACCAAGGAAAGTTCTTACCTAACTAAGCCGGCATGAAATGTTCAAGTTTTCACCTTAAGTGGGATATTTAAAATCCTGTAGCGTTAGACACATTCGAATTGGGGAATATTTCTGGCTGGTAATGGAGTCATTAGGCTTTGTTGGGAATTCACGTACGTTAACATGTTTGAATTCGTGTATGACTTTTGCAATGAGCTGTTTGAACGATTATTTTGTATTTTTGAGAAAAGATATTTTTTTTTGTTTAAGGAATTTTTTTGAAGGAATTACCAGATGTTTAGCTAATCGTTATTACTAGCAAATCGTTTGGCCCCGTCATACAGCTAGAGAAAAACTTCTGGAAATGTGGAAACATAAAAGTGATGTTTAGTCGGTTGTTTGTTGTTAATTATTATGACGGGTACCTGTCTCTCCCTTTGAACCCTATCTAGCCTAATAAACCTTCGACGCTGATATGTATTTGGTCCCCCAGTTCTACTAGGAATCTTTCCCCTGTCCCCTGAAAAATTACCCAATGCAAAATCTTCCAAATTTTATGAAAAATATCTCAACAATACGAATATTGGTTGTTAAGTGCTCAAGAGTTAAGGGTTTATGTGCATAAACACGGCCTTTCGTGTAGCCCCACAAAAAAGTGTCAAATCGCATGATCTGGTTGGCCAGTTGATGTCGCCACGACGAGAAATTACGCGGCCAGGAAATGTCTCTTGCAATAAAGCCATATTCGCTTGAGTTGTGTGGCATGTGGTACCGTCTTGTTGAAACCACCTATTCTCCAAGTCGTATTCTTTAATAGCAGGCAAAATAAAGTCGGCTATCATACGACCATAACGCTCCCTCGTCGTTTTCGAAGAAGTAAGGTCCAATCACACCTTCGGACCAAAGAGCGCAGTGACTTTTTGTGGATGTAATGGCATCTCTTCAATTACTTGAGGATTGAGCGATAAACCGAGTTAAGCGATTCATTTTCGTCAATTTAAGACTTCCAACTGAAAAGCAAAAAAATTGGTTTAACAACTTAGTTTGACAGATGTCAAAATTGATAACCCTTATACATGTCATTGAGTTTCTCCATTTTCGGTGGAGGCATTTTGATATGGTGCATGTTTGAAAACCTAAAAGGTCCCTATCGACCTTGTCAATCATCGAAGGGTTATAAGATTGGAAAAGACTCACGCGATAAAGAAAATCCTGCCAGCTGGGATTTCCACCAATTTATCTATTTATAGATAAGATTTTGTTTAGTGGTTGTTGTAGGTTATACGCAAATCGAATGACGCAAACTCGTTTCAAATTGAGTCCAATATGTTGACGTTCCATGAACAATGACCCCCCCCCCCATAAAAAAGTGAAGAATTCTCTAAGATAAATGGAAAATCCCCCAAAAGCCCACTATGAAAATTATCCCAAAAATTCTGAAAATTTATGAAAAATATTCCAAAAATTTTGAATATTTATGAAAAATATCCCAAAAAAAAAAAACATTATAAAAACAGACGTTATCTGATTGAGTTCTGTTAGGAAAATTTCCCCAAAAGTTAAAATTGTCCAATGAAAAATTCCCCAATTTTTTAAATGTTACCTAAAAATTATGAAATACTCCCCCAATTTTGTTGGGGAATTTTTCATAATTTTGTATGAGATTTTTTTATTTTGGGGGTGGGCGGGGGTGGTCAGTTTTTATTTGGGGCATATTTCATAGAGCCATATGTTGACACTAAATTCAGAGTGGCCCTTCAACAAATAAAGGGGCAATTTCTTTTTTTTAATTTTTTGGCAAATTCCTCACTTTATCTTCCTCTATTTCAAAACTCATATTTCTTTCAGGAGCGTGAAATCTTTAAATTTATTGTAGTCTGATTTCAGATAAGGCACATTTCTCTGAATTTTCGACTAAAACTTAACACAAAGCCGAATGTTTATAAGAAGTTTGTTCTGCTGAAGTGAATTTGGAATTCAATTAAATTTGCTTGCTAATTTTGCTTTTCCCAAGGACATTTCTAAAATATTTAAATTTCCAATTGTTTCGAGTCGATTTGACCCTTGTGTCACTAGTTTAGCCAAAGACCACACGGAGGGCAGACGTCGCAAGAGGTTTTCTGACGCTTTAGATCTGAAGCACATTCTATATGTCACTAATAGGCATAGCATGATTTGACAGTGTTACGAAGTAGATCGGAGAAAATACTGGTGACAATATACAGTGTTCTCTCTGATAAGCGAACACCTAAGGGACTGAGAGTTTTGTCTGCTTATGAGAGGTGTCCGCTTATGAGAGTAGTACACCAGAGGTCTGAAGCGGATTGGTTCGAAAAAAAGTGTCCTTTTATGAGAGGTGTCCGCAAGGACAGAGTAAACTGTACCCATGCGGCCTTTTTACAAAATATTTAGCAATCGACTTAGGTCGTCTGTGTATTAAATGGTCTTTGGTTTTGCCTGATGGCTTTGATCCACATTTTTCCTAAATAATGTTAGTTAGTTCTTATAATTATTTCCCTGCCCGATTTTAATGTTTAGTTTAAATATTCTATTTAAACCATAATACATTCTTCCCTTGGCGTTTCAGCTCCCACTCAGACATTATTCACCCAATCCTCAAACAATAAACCATTGTTGTATGAAATATACCGGAAATTTTCTCAAATACCTGGGGGCGTTTAACATTTCCAGCAATAGATTCCAAGTATTAACTTATCATAAATGCCATCATTGTCCAGAAACAAAGGGGAACATTTATCACAGAATTTGTTAACTCGTTAACAAAATTGTTATGTAAATTAATATTCTAAAATATGCAGAACCAACACACTCACACACACACACACTTACTCAGTATGTTAAATACTTTCGTAAGACATTCTATAGGGTTGTACAATATAAAAGAATCTTTGAACTCAGTTGAAAAGTTATGGAGAATCAACAGAAAGTTGATTCTCGAAAAGTTTCGATTTATGCTCCTTTGATAGGGTGCAGCAGTGTCGCCATCTATTTCAAACTGAATAGTCTGACCTAATATATCCTACACCACCGACAGAGATAATTTTTGCCGATGCTTCTGCTGCCGATGGTCGGTGTCATGATATTATCTTGGCCTATTTGGTTGAATGTGCGTATGTGTCCCATTCACAAACAGTTTAGTGCGTGTATTTGTTTGTGCGTGTGTGTGTGGACATAACACATGTAGCTACATGTGTCTGTGTGTAGGTTACATATGTTAAGTTTATGTTCAAAACATAAATTTCTCTATGCAAAATACTGGGTTGCGTATCTACGTGTGGCAGAAGACTTATACTCTGGCATATGCAAATAAGACTATGAACACTCGTGTGGGTTGAATTAGCAGGGCTAGCGAGTGATTTGTAGTAAATTAAAAATATGAGAATATCTAACATCTAACTGTTGTAAAAGTCGTCTCCTTCGGAGCATGACAATTAATATTAATCATACGTCACATGACAATTATCTAGTTATTTAAAACTAGTAAGTTGTAATGCACCTATGGCGCCCGTTGAAATATGGAAAAAAAATTTGTTGAAAAAAAAAATTCTGTGAAAAAAAAATTTTTTTGTTGAAAAAAACAAATTTTGTTAAAAAAAAAATTTTGTTGAAAAAAAAATTTTGTGGAAAAAAAAATTTTGTTGAAAAAAAAAATTTTTGTTGAAAAAAAAATTTTGTGAAAAAAAAAAAATTTTCTTGAAAAAAAAAATTTTGTGGAAAAAAAAAAATATTTTTGAAAAAAAAAAATTTGGAAAAAAAAAATTTTTGTAAAAAAAAAAATTGGAAAAAAAAAATTTTTTTAAAAAAAAAAAATTGTAAGAAAAAAAAAATTTGGTAAAAAAAAAATTTGGGGAAAACACAATTTCTGTACAAAAAAATATAATTTTTTTTATTATTATTATTTATAGAATTATTATAGAATGTCTGTTTAAATTCCTAAGTACTGCGTGACAGAGTCAGTGAATCAGTGAATCAGTGTCGAGGGTAAATATATATTAAGATGGTAATGTGTAATATTGGTGGGCGGGGGAATTTGGAGAAGTTTTGTGGGAAATTGTCAAACATGTTGATGGAAACATGATTTTTCCTGATGTAGCAAAATTTCATGTCGCCGGAACACCCGCAGGGGATCTCAAAGAAGCCAAAGCATCTGCAGAGAGTGACTGTCGGGTGCGGATTTTAAACGTTGACATCATTGGCTTAATTTTCTTTGGAAATGCTGTTACGCCATTTCAGTTAACGCTGAGCTTTACAGAGTCATGTTAAATCATCTTAAAACAAAAGGTCCAAAGTGATAAGTGGTAACACTGGCGAAAAAGACAGCCTGATGCTAGAGGTCTTCAACAGGGGAGATGTAGATGAAATCTTTCCTGGGGACTCCCAAGTTCTCAGGCAGACGCCAGGTCGATCACCCATCCAGAGCCGCATTAAGCTTCCCTTCTTTGGAGATAAGAGCCCTGTGAGTGCTAACATGCGGATAAGTTGTGGAATGTGGCAGTTCTTAGATGGCGTCCATAAATACGACAACCTGATCCAAACCAGGGCACATGCACGGGTTGAGAAATTCATAATTCATAGCCTCAGGGAGTGTAACCGCAGGCTTCCGACTCACAACGGGAAGGTTGATCGATTATATGAGGCTGATGGGGCATGCCGTATTCGTAGTATGAATGTAGGACCCTTCTGTCCTATGGCTTTAATCAGATCCAGATGTAGGTCTACAGAAACGAAAGGAATGCGAACCGACAGAAGGAGAGAGTCAGGCCGTGGTGGACTAGACAGAGTGTGAGATTATTTTATTTTATTTATTTATTTATTAATCCATATACGTAATATAAACCCATCAAGGCCAATGAAATATATTACATTGTAAGAAAAAACCTGAGAATTGATTTAATTAACATTAATCACAATTTAAAACTAAAAGGAAAAAAACTTAATTACAACCCTATCACATTAGTCCTCCTAAATGATATAGTGGAACCTAATGGGAACTCATCGTTCCCATGACTTCCTGAAAAAACCCCATTTTGCTATATTTTCGATCTTCGCTGTCTTTGAATGAATATCTTCCTTGACAACAAATTACTTGCAGTTGCCGAAGTAAGTAATAGCTGCTGTTCATGTTTTGCCATTGTATAATTGTTGTTGTAGCTCCTTTCGTTTCTCCTACTAAATACATTTGCATTTATCTGCACACGTGTGTATCGCCAATGCACAAGTGTTGCGTTGCGTTGTGTTGTGCTCAACTTCCACTGCTGTGTATATTAGTTGTGATTTATGTGATGTCGTGATGAGGAAATATTTGCTAATGTAACTATCTATGACATTTGAAATGTACTTTTCAAATGTATCACAATACCACTGACATCTATATATGTACATGTACATGCTTGCCAAAGGACTATGCATACAAATTTACATGAACGTGTGTGGTCATGTGTGTACACTGTATAGACCAAAGGGATGAAAAGAATACTGACGAGCTGAAGAGGGGAATGATTGGTGATGCATACATTTATAAAATGTACATATAGTTGAGAAGTGTTTATCTGTAGTTTATCTAATTTTGCTTTGGGGCTGCAGTACAAAATTTTCTAAAAAAAAAAGCGAGGGGTCTGGTGGAAGATTTAAAGGCAAAAAAACGGTTGGTATATATATTATATATCTTAATATATATTTACCCTCGACACTGATTCACTGATACACTGATACACTGATTCACTGACTCTGTCACGAAGTACGTAGGAATTTAAATAAGTATCTATAATTCTATAAATAATAATAATAAAAAAAATATTATTTTTTTTTTGTACAGAAATTGTGTTTTCCCCAAATTTTTTTTTACCAACATTTTTTTTTACAAATTTTTTTTTCAACAAAAATTTTTTTTTTACAAAAATTTTTTTTTTACAAAAATTTTTTTTTTACAAAAATATTTTTTTTCCAAATTTTTTTTTTCAACAAAAATTTTTTTTTTCAACCAAATTTTTTTTTTTCAACAAAATTTTTTTTTTTTCAACAAAAATTTTTTTTTGAACAAATTTTTTTTTCAACAAAATTTTTTTTTCAACAAAATATTTTTTCCATATTTCAACGGGCGCCATAGGCGCATTACAACTTACTAGTATATATATATATTTACCCTCGACACTGATACACTGATTCACTGACTCTGTCACGCAGTACGTAGGAATTTAAATAGGCATTCTATAATTTTCTATAAATAATAATAATAAAAAAAATAATATTTTTTTTTTGTACAGAAATTGTGTTTTCCCCAAATTTTTATTTTACCAAAAAATTTTTTTTTCCAAAATTTTTTTTTAAAATTTTTTTTTTTTACTAAATTTTTTATCAAAAATTTTTTTTTCAAAAAAAAAATTTTTTTCCACCAAATTTTTTTTTTTCCAAAAAAATTTTTTTTTTCAACAATTTTTTTTTTTTTTTTAAGAAAATTTTTTTTTTCAACAAAAATTTTTCCATATTTCAACGGGCGCCATAGGCGCATTACAACTTACTAGTATGAATATAAGAATACAGGGAATCCAAAAAAAATGGAGGGTTTTTCATAATCTTTAGGTAAAATTTATTTTTTTTTCTTTTTCATTATGAAAATTCTCCATTTTTCAGATGTAATAAAAACAATATGTTGTTAAAAAAAAAAAAAAAAATTAAATTGCGAAAATCTGCTGATGTATTTTCATTAATAATAATTGGGAGATTTGGCATTGTATAATTTTTCATAAATTATTTGGGAGATTTTTCCGAATTTTTGGGGAAATTTTCTTATTGGGTTTTTGGGGTCATTATTCCTCTAATTTTGGGGATTCTTCATTTGGGGAATTCCTGCCATATTATCTCTGTATTTTAGGCGATAGCCTCTACAGCTCGTACAACTCAGGGTACGATTGACTTCTCTATTCCTTGTTTACATCGATAAGACCATAAATTTTGTAAACGATATTTTCTTGGCAAAACACCCTGACTACAAAGTCCCACTCTTGTCTTACACATTTCTCATACATCGAACTTCCGCCTTTGAATTAATATTTTTTCATAATGAAAACTCCTGCCCGATCTCCACGCTTATGACCATTTAATTATTGGTCCCGATAAGTGTTAGTTAAATAATGCACAAATGATTACAAAGGTTTCAGTATACAAACTGTGAATCTAAGGACAAATATTTGCATACGTAACAAATCACAAGTAAAACAAACTAATACCACAAACGTGATAAAACGTTTTCAAACACTGGTATAACATTTGATAAACGGTTACATAAAATTCGAACAATGGAAAATGAAAACAACAACTAAAGGCGATTGTTTAAATGAATTACAATTTTGTATAAACGTGAAATAACCGAAAGGTATGCTAACGTTTATGGGAAAGCCTATCATCCTTAAGGTATACTATGACAAACTATGAAAACAATTGAATGGCAAAAGAAATTATTTTAAAAATTAGAGAGAGTAAATGGAATCAGTTGTCCTGCAAATTGTAGAGATTTCCGTACTCTCAGGGTTTTACACTTACCTAAAAGTATGCAACAATTGTTTGTTACAACTTTCTTCTTAGATGTAGGCTATTTGAAATGTTATGGAAATTATAATACTGAAGCAAAGAAAAATATCCACAGTTTTGAATAAAAAGGTTTTCCATTATCTCTACCACTTCAAGTCTTGCCTAAAATCATACTCTTCTTTGCAATATCATCCCAGCTGTCTGCTGAACTATTTATACGATTAACTTTTCCACAATTTTCTATTGGCATTCACGATTTAAATACTTTAATCTCAATGACTTTAGAAACTGGCACATACCTTCTTATATTAGTTGTCTTTGAACGACTAAACCCCTCATTTTTTTTGCTGAACATATTTTTAATCCTTTCGGTTCTATGCCTTTGTTTCATTATCAAGCAAATATCTGTCTGCGTTTATATGATTTTATTAAATGATCTACTTTTGTGTATTTAACAATTCACATTTACTTTATTCCAGTTGAGTGCACACTTTC